>JAUBWS010079877.1:0-12696 GCA_032270445.1 Darlingtonia californica
CAATAAGGTCGTCAAATTTATGATATAACAAAATGAAAAATTAAACGATCTCGGTAAACCTGGAAGTCAATATATAATTTATTCTTATTTTTTTTTCAATCTTATTCCCCTTTTCTTAGCTAACTGGTAATAAACAATAAGGTTGTCAAATTTATGATACAACAAAATGAAAAATTGAAAGATCTCGGTAAACCTGGAAGTCAATATTATTAAATTCAAACTTCTTTAACCCTTTTAAGCTAGGGTTTTAAGGGGCTTCTCGGGCCTAGGGGGGGGGGGGGGGGCACATTGTGGCAGATATTTGCATAGATATATTACTTGCTGTTATTTACTTATATTTACTGATTGCTGATTTACTGATTGCTGATCTGACAGAACCTCTGTAATCAGTAATACGTATGTGAACAACAGAAAGCAATATACTTTGGCATTAATTATTTTAGTTTTAAAAATAAGAGCTTTTCCCATATCCCTGAACGAATGATATGAATGTTGTATGTTTAGCATTGATGTTAGATGATTTGCAAGACAAATACAAATATTTTGCAATAGTATCACGATTAACAAACAAAAGCATGTGAGTATATCATTTGATTTGATCCTTGAATTTTTATGAAATGACATGCACGTATGTCTAGAAATGTACAGAGTATCTCAAAAATATCATCCGTTATCTTTTTTGGATCTTTGAAAATTAAAATGATGCAGTCATCAAAAATGTTGGGATCTGTTCTACCACCATACATATAGTTTTGACTTCATGTAATCAATAGTTCAGAAGAAATGCAGGATAAGAAACTCTTAGAGCTACCCAGGTTTTCAGAACCCGGAAACAGCCAACGCAGAAGAGGGTTAACAAGCACATACCCATATGATCCATGGCGGTTGAGTGCCCTCCCCTCCCCCGGAATTGAAAGACTTAAATATATCTTGCGAAGAATGCCATGAACTTACCAATTGAGATCAATACTTTCAAGTTAGGATTTGTACTTTTCAGAGCCTCGACTCTTGCTATCATTGAATCATCGTTCCACTCGTAATTTTCAACTTCATGTGTTTGCAAATTGATCTTGGCGAACGCGTACATTATGTGCGTGCATAAGTTTGGATCTATGTTTTCAGGTAAGAATTTGGCATTTCCATTTCGATATTGTGCCCAATTTGTGTAATAGCAGACAGTGACACGAGCGTAAGTTGAAGATATAGCCAATAGCAAGGCAATTGCCAATGTCAGGCACCGCATATTGCTCAGTCTTTGTGAGAGATGCTCTATCAGTCTCTAATACACAAACCAACCAGATAAAGAATACTTTCAGTTTCAAACAAACTTTAGAAATACTCGATTACTTCATATGTGAGTTATGTAAAAGACATAAACTTCGAACCTATTTCTTTTATATGAAAGAAACCAATCATTAGATTTTGGGAGGCTGGGAAACAAAGTTGTTGTCAATGTTGATTTTGTGACAAGAGATGTGTAATTAGACTCGGTGACACTCACATGATTATTGCACACCTCCGCAGAGGGTAATTATAATCACGCGGTTTTGTTAGCATGTCACCCCCACGGTGTTTTTTTATAATCAATTGATCCTCGAACTGTTTTTTTTATAAGAACAAACCATATAAGAGAACGTAAAGCTTCGAATGGGAAAAAGTTTAGAACTTATTAAGAACATTTGAAGGCTTCAAAAGGCTATTTTTAAGAAAAATTTTAATTTCAATGATTTCAACCTGTTTTTTACTATAATTAAGAACAATTTAAGAAAGTTTGAAGGCTTATTCGAAGTTGGATGTTCTTATTAAAAAAAAACGCGTAAAAACAATTCTGAGCAATTTGAGGATCCCAACTATATGTCCAACTGGATTCAATGGGATTTTCCAGAAGACAAAATTGTAGCGGGGGTTTGTAGATGCATAAAAATTCCAAGGGGTCTTCGCTGACATTCTAATTATGCGCTGTAACAAAACGTTGTTTTTATGGTAATTCCATAATTTATAGACAAAATCTGATGAAAATTACATAGTGTGGCCAAAACATTGATAGAAATTTCATAAAAGGTTAATTGAAATTCAGTAGGGGTTCAGTTGAAAAATCTGTATATTTCCCAGAGGGGTTATTAATAGACTAGTTTACTAGTCTATATTTTTTTCAATCAATTTTTCAATAAACCAATTTTTTTCGCAACGAGAAAGCCGCGCAACGAAGAAAAGTAACAGCGGTGGAGAGACCCGTACGAGAAAAATATGTTTTTCTTTTCCGTACGGAAAATGCCATGCTGGACTGGTTTTCGGCAAAAAACTGCGAAAAACAGACTAGCAAGCTAGTCTAGGTAATTAAATGCTAAAGTACGTTAAAATTACTGGATTTCCCAAGGGATAAGTGAGTAAGGAAAATAATTTTTTTATGAAAAAGTCTAATTTAGCCTTCCCAGGCTGTCTTACTGGTGCCGGAAAAATTTACCTATCGTAGAGTATGGTATAGGTTAAGCCTAGACTATTCCATAGTCTAAGTTAAAGGAACTCTAACTTTAAGAGAACTCGCGGTGGGAATTGCGCACGGCAACAAACGGCACCCGGAAAGGAGAAAAACGTATTTTCCTTCCCTCCGTAAAATTCCCGTTCCCTCGCGACAGACGGCTTTTTCTTAAACGGACAATGAAATAGTCTAGGTTAAGCTAACGATGCTGAATGATTTTTATTCGTGTAAGATTATTTATCAAAGATAGCCTCTTCAGTTTCTTTGAACTGTTATCAATGAAGGTCCTGTCTTTCTTGAAACACCTACAGGGAACCCTGGGGAATATTAACGATGAGGTGATTCTTTCATCACCGAAAGCCTCGTGGCGGGCGTCAAACTTGGGACCTGACTTCTAAGCTTATAGCGGCTTAACCCATATGTGACCGAGCGTTTTTCAAGAAATTCACTATTTTTGGACTTGTTTATTTGATAACCGAGGACCGCTTCCTGGTGCATGTGCCGCGGCACTTCTAGGTGTATACCCATGGGTCCAGAACCGTAAAAAAGAAAGTATGGAACACTGGAGCAATATGGAGATTCAGTTCCAGGACACGTCGCAACGTAGTGATCATTGGTTTTAGCCAAGATGATGGTCAGTACGTGACGACGCAATTCTGGAAGCCAATGCTCTCGTACTGACGGGAGAAGTCACTATATTGATGTTTGACGCCATTGTATTGACTTCAGCCTTTACGGTATTTTGCCTGCACTTTTCTTTGTACGTAGTCTGATGAAGACATGCACTACGTATGTCGAAATATTATTAGAAGAATAATAATATATGAATGACCATAAAAATGCTGCTATTTATATTATAAACACATTCATGAAAATTCATGAAATTCATTGAAAACACTATGGACCAATAAATATGGGTTAACCACTCGGCCACAGATCTACTAGTCTGATCGCAGAGCTCACCACACGCAAAGATAAGTGCGCTGCGCGATCCGTTATAAGGTCTGCGATCAGACTACAGATCTACTTGTTGAAGAAAACCCATATAATCGACGTCACCGGTACGGCACCGGTCACGTTAAAACAACGTTAATGCAATGTTTTGTTCCTATTGAGACGTAAAAAATTACGAAAGAGAAAATCTGAAGAATTAAGCATTTTCTGGAAGGTCTTTAAGTTTCAAGAAAAATATGGTGTCTACATAATGTGACATATATGTCTAAGGGTGCATTCCAATGAGCTAACCAAGTTCACACATTCCTCCCTAAAACCTTGGTTGGCAAAACAAACACAAATTAGAGACCTTACCTGAAACCTGAAATCTAAAAACTTAAGACAGAATTTTTTTGTTTGGCTAAAACAAAATACAAAATATAAAATACAAAAAAACTATAAACTATATGAAACAATAACGTTACTAAAATCAAGCGAAAAAACCATAATACGAAATCAAATTTATTTTGCAAGGGTAGAACCGAGGTGTTCCAAGGCGTGTGGCTTGTTAACTCAGCTTTGCGGCACGACATGATTCGTTACGTCTAAAAAGTTGTTTTTAATCTTTCATTGGCACGGCACAACTAATATAGTTGGCCTAAATGTCTGCCAGTTTGGTTTGGCAGTGTAGATTTTCTCTCGTTCATAGTTCATCATATCCTTGATTTCGATAGTGCACATTTTCACTATAGGATCCTTCTTTCACTGCTGTGATAGCTGCATTGATCAACGGGTAATAAACACCATTGTTGCAAAATCTCCCGTGAAAGTCGTCCATGTCTATAGCCCAAATAGCAACAACAGCCAAATTACTTCCATTAACCAGAGTCTTGACTTTGTGTGTGATGCTTGCTTTAGATTCAAATCCAGTCCATTGATTCTCCCTTGCAGCATAAGGGGCAGAATCTTTGCTATCCTCCCAGTCTGTTGTAGAATCCCAAGAGCTGCTACATACCTCATAGTAGGCTAGGAACCCTGGAACTCGGGTGTATTTTCCAGCATTACCAACGCCAGTGGTGCTCCAAGCCTTGTATCTTGTGTATTTGCCATGGTGAAAGATCTCCCATAGGTAGCAAGGCCAAGTGTTATCTTAGATGCCGACATACCACCTTCCAGCCATGCGTTGAAGGAGTCAGCGGCAGTTGGCAGGACACCTGTCATGGCTGTGGAATGCCCTGTTACTGTTTCCCAAGATCCGTGAAGGTCATAGGCCATAAGATTGACTCAATCGAGATACTCTTTTATCTTTTCGATTTCGTAAGCGGTTTTGATGTCTAGATGACCAGCAGCAATGGATGCGATTAAAAGATAACCCTGCGTTGTGCTGCGTGCTGAAAATGCAGCCCTGATTTCTCGCAATAAGATGGTTATATTTTTCCTTATCACCCGGAGGAGATCCACGGTTTCCAGGGTGCTCCCAATCAATATCCACACCATCGAAGCGATGTGCAGCCATACGAGTTTCCTTGATTTGGACCATTTTTGAAAAACGTGGCTCATTTTCATGATTCCAACCACCTGAAAGAAAGAAAAGCTGTATAGAATGCGCTTACCGTTCAAGCACTATAGAATCCCTAGGCGTTTATTTTATTTTTGAGATTTTAGGGTGAGCGTTTATGACAGAGTTTTAATCCTTGAATGAAAACTATCCTAAAAAGGCTGCCCTGTGACTTCATTATCCTTCACACACACTTTTTTTGAGACATTAAACCCTCTAATTTGAGATAGGAAAAAGCGTTTGACTTGAAATGTCGTACAGTTGTGCCCTTCCATTTGAAAGTTAATTAACATTAAAACAATTTGAAAACTCTGTAAAAAAATTACATTCTAGGGGCGAAAACTGATTTTTTCTCAACTGGGCTCTATTTTCAATCCACTACATTGAAAAAATTTAATTGTTTGAAATTGTTTTGCCCATTCCTGCTTTAAACCATTCAAATAGGCCTCTTGTCAAATTTCAACTCATTTGAAGCTTTGTTCCAGTTTTACAGTCAATTTTGTAATTTCAAATTGTGCCGTTTTATGGCAGTGACCATAAATCAACCGGTCATTATGACTGGTCAAGGTCAAAAAAATTATTAAAAGTACTTTTTAATATGAAAATATTTGAAGAATAGATAGGAAAAGTCATCAAATATTAGCCAAAAAAAATAGCGGTTAACTGGCAGCAGACGAAAAACCGACAGTGACACAATGTGACCTTATATCAACGGTAGGTTGGCAAAATTTTCCCACCACAGCTAAACTGAAAATTTCCTAATTCCAAGGGCTGCGATTATCCAAACAAATATTAAAATTGTAGCAAAGAAATAAGGAGAAAGTTTAAATATAGAGTTTTTGCCTGGTTACAGGCAATAGAAGCATTCAAAAATGCAAAGAAGTGTCTAGTTTTGATGTGTAATGAAAGAATTATATGGTATTTAGAAAAAAAATTTGTCTCATCTTTTAAAGAATTAATCTTCTCATTCTTCAGATATTTTATGTGGCATTCATTGGTGGGAAAAGTATTATAAATGAATGAGAAAAAGAAATAAGTTTACAGACTATCCATTGTTTTAATATTTATGATGGTACATTGACTCGCAAGAGAACCATGAATGTTATTCCTTGCAATAGCAACAATGATGATTGCCCTCAATTAATTACTGATTACTTTGGGAATTAATTTAACAAGTTGATGTTTTAATTGTCTACGTGTTTCTTTTCTGTTTTTACGCGTCACCTCATTTGTTTGATGAATAAAATGACACATTTTCGTGTTAGTTTCACCAACTGCATTAGCTTTAATTAGCATTGACAACCTTCTATTTTAAAGTCGTACAAAAAGGTCGGATGTTACAGAAGTCGGATGTTACAGAAGAAAGAAGAAAACATTAATCAGAAGCGCAAAGAAAAATCCTCATTGGGAGTGTTTTTCAGTGTTCTGAGGCGAAATCATTGATACCATCTTACCGATACTATCTTACCGTAACCAAGGATACCAGAAAAACAACAAAGATGGCAGCTGGCTCAAGTGGGTAAAACAGTGCAAACTTATTTTGCTGTTTGGGATCCAGTTAGAGTTTCTGCCTGCCAGCTGCACCTAGCCTTAAGGCTCGAGCTTTGCTCAGCACTGGCCAATAGGCGCCCTTAGGGGTCAAATTTCCTAGCTGGATCGAAACTAGGGCCTCATTTCTTCCTGAGATAGAGTATTCCACGCTCTTCTCAACAACAACTGTCTAGGCTCTTATCACATCCAATCCTAGACAGGCTAAACGCACCCAATATACTTCTAATTTATTAGAAACTTTGTTGGTTGAGGGTACACCATCTCTTTCAACCCATCTTAACTCATCTAAGCCCATTCCAAAACCTCCAGTCGACCTAGGTTAAGTAAGAATTTAGGCTGAGTGGCACAAGAGTAGTGAAAACTCTGAACCACCAGTAAGGGAGGACATATAAGTTAAGGATAAGAGTAAGGTTAAGGTTAAGACTAGGGTTAAGCAAGAACAAAATTTACAAAAATCTCATTCCAAAAAACCAAAAACAAAACTTCGAAATGGCTAATAAGAGAAAACCTTCTAGCCCAATAATAAATGAAAACCAATCAAAAAAATTTGCTAGAAACGAAAACGAAACTGATTTTGAAAAAGGAAAATAAAAGAAAAAACCAGAACTAAATATTTTCACTGAAACAAGATTTGAAAATATTGAAGAAACACAAAACATCTGCAATTTCAAAATCATTGGAATCAAAAAAATCAAAGCAGGAACATTAATTAAAATCTATAAACAAGACCTGCGAAAAGCTTCTAACAATGAAAACTGGAAAATAACACAAAAAATCTTTTAATACAGCCAACAAAAAACTATATAAATAAATTTGCTTTCTGTATTTCTAAATTCAATGAGAAAATTAAAGAGGGACACTTATCATCTTCATCATTGATTCAAAAAAAGTTACGAAGATAACATCCTAAAAATAAATGAAAACGAATTTCTGGTCACTAAATATGACCCAATTGAAAACTATATAGTTATGTGCTCCAAATGTCACAGCTATGATCATCAAACCTGTAACATAAAACTAAAATGCCCCAGGTGTGGCAAAGACACCAACGTTTGTAAAAATATTTGCAATTCTGCAGACGCAAAATGTCTGAACTGTAAAGGCAAACACAGCATCCGATACAAGGGCTGCCCCTCTTACAAAAAAATCTTAGAAAATGCATATGAACAAAAAAATATTAGCTTAACAAACCAAAAAATTAAAAAAATTGAAAAAACTGTCAAAACCTTTGAAAATAAAACCACCAACAATAACTTCTCGTATGCTGAAGTAACAAAAAAATGTGAGAAACAAGAAGTAGACCTTTCAGATATAAAAACTCATCTAAAATTTTTTCTGAAATTGTTGAAAAGGACAACATCAAAACCAAAAAATTGGGGAAAAGCAGTAAAACCCAAGAATTAAACTTGGAAGAACAAAATGATACCATTAAAAAACTTTCATTACAAATTGAAAAACTCGAAGAAGAAAATAAAAAACTTACATTAAAAATTGAGAAAAGTCCATCAAAAAATAAAAACCTTGAAAATCTAACAAAATCAAATAAAAATAAATTAGATGACATTTTAATCACAAATGAAAAAAATCGAAAAACAAATGTAAGATTTGATCAACTAGGAGCTACGGTGGCCCACAAGTGCCATGGAAAATTAAAAAACTTCACGGCAAAACAAAAAACTAAAGGCAAATTAAAGAATCTCGTCACCAAACTGAATAAGAAGACAAAGCTGAATCACTTTGACAGGGCAATTAAATCCTCTAAAAGTGATAGTAAAACTTTTTGGAATGTCTGTAAACCTTTTTTTCTAATACAAACCCTGTCGAAAGTGAATTCAACTTAAATCACAATGGCAAACTTCTTCAGAATGCTGATGAGATTGCAAATGTGTTTAATGTACATATAAATAAACCGAATCTCTTAGCATCTCTGATTGGAATCCTCTGTATAATTCCGAAGTTTGTAATCCAGTAATTCGTGCAATGGATAAATTTAAAAACCATCCTAGTATTATCAAAATTAGATCTAATACACATGGTACTGATGTTTTCAAATTCACAGAGGTCACAGTGACACAGGTACGAGAAATGGTGATGAAATTAGATTGTACTAAGAAAACAGGAGGACCTATTTCAAATAAGATATTAAAGCTGTCTTCGGATATTGTTTCTCCTGTTCTCACAGATTGTATTAATCGTATTTTTCGATCTGGCAAGTTCCCAAACAGCCTAAAACTAGCAGAAATCACACCAGTACCAAAAAAGGGAGAAAGTCAACACGTCGGTGATTTCAGGCCTTTCAGTATTCTTCCGACAATATCCAAACTTTTTGAAAGGGTTATAGCGGACCAACTTATCTGCTTCTTCGAACCAAAGTTTTCGAAATTTCTTTGCGGATTTCGCAAACACCATCCTACTCAACATGCGTTGGATAACCTTTTAACATCATGGCATAAAAGTTTGGATGAAGGAAAGATAGTCGGAACAATACTGATGGATTTGTATAAAGCTTACGACTGTCTCCCTCATGATCTTTTGATCCCAAAACTTTCTGCTTATGGCGTTGATTTCTTTAGTCTTAGCTTGCTGTTTGATTATCTATCCAATCGTTTTCATAAGGTCAAAATTGGGTCTTGTTTCAGTAAATGGTTGGAACTCGTGTTGGGTGTTCCACAAGGGTCTATTTTAGGGCCCATTTTATTTAATATCTTCCTGAACGATATGTTTATGTTTATACAAGAAACCGACATTTGTAACTTCGCGGATGATAACACTTTATATACAAGCGGTTATAATGTGGATGCCGTTATATCCACACTTGAAAGAGAATCCACAAATATTTTATATTGGTTTAATATCAATTCAATGTCTGCAAATCCGACAAAGTTTCAAGCTATGTTCCTTGGTATAGAAGGTAGTATTGATGTTAATATCTATGGTGTTTATTTGGAGTCATCCTCGAGTGTAAAACTTTTGGGAGTGACCATAGATTGTAAATTGAATTTTAAATTACACATTCAAAATCTTAGCAAAATGGCCTCTCAAAATGTGCCCAGCGTCTCTGCACAGCGTACATTCTATCAATCTTTAAATATTGCCCCCTTATTTGGATGTTTAGTGGCAAAGTTAATAATGGTCTAGTAAACAGAGTTCACAGAAGGGCCCTGAAGGCAGTTTACAGAGATTTTGAATCTTCTTTTCAGGAACTTCTAGACAGGGATTTCAGTGCTTTCATACACGTAGAAAACTTAAGGGCCTTGATGGTTGAGGTTTTTAAGTCTTTACATCACGAAAACCCAGAATTTATGTGGGATATGTTCATTCCCAGCTCATCGCGATATTCTCTTAGATCTGGTAGTAAGCTCAATTTACCACAAGCTAAATCACATAGATTCGGTTTGAACTCGCTAATGTTTCGTGGAAGCATACTTTGGAACTCCCTTAACAAATCCCTAAAGTGTGTAGACTCAATCCACAAATTTAAACGGGACATAAAGAGCTGGGACGGAAACAGTTGTACCTGTCAAATATGTCGTTAGCTTATTTAACTTAACGTTTTTATTACCTTAGAAACAGCCAATTGTTTCTTAATTTTATACGTTTTTAGATAGTTTTTTTTTTTTTTTATATGTTGCTTTCTATTAGTTTCCTTTGTAAACTATCTTATTCAACCAACTTGAAATATACGGAAGCTCTAGAGTTCAACAGCAACGATTTAAAAAACTACGGCAAAAACTGAAATACTCACGGCAATTAAAAATAAGTTCACGGCAAGAACTAAAATCTCACGGCAAATACTAAGAATTGACGGCAAATACAATTAGTTCACGGCAAATATTAAAATCTCACGGCAAATACTAAGAATTGACGGCAAATACAATTAGTTCACGGCAAAGACAAATAGTTCACGGCATATACTAAAATATCACTGGAAATAAATATAGTTTATATATTGCTGTGAGATCAACCAATCCTCGATGCTGTGACCATGGACCACAGTGGGTGCTATGCAGTTGTTAATCGCTAATATCTATCTCTGAACCAAAACAATGCCATTAATTTTTAACTTTTGCTGATGAAAGACCGGGGGCGGGGTGTTAAGCCTATGGATCATGCAGGTATTTGTCATCCGTAAGAAATGTGTTTCATCCTTTTGAGTCCCGATATGAGTCACGCTAAATCACGAAATTTTGAGTTCAGTCTCTTTAAGGGTTGCGATTTTGGATTCGGAAAAACATTTGAAATTTTAGAGAAAATTTTTCAATAATAGTCCCAGTCATAGGTCATGGGTCATGGGTCGCAAATACCTTTTAAACCTTGTAAATAGTGTCAAAAAGTAGTCCCTCTAAGGGTATGGTTTTCGAGTCTCGGGAAGCAACCGTCAATTTCGAAGGCTAATCACCCCCTCTCCCCTATGGATGAAGATGATGTCGGTGCAGTTCATGGTCATAACCTCGAAGTTTGGTTCATCTCACAGGTTTTATTTTGTATCATGTACAAATTTTCAGTTATTTGCCGTAAACTAATTGTGTTTGCCGTGAACTTTTTGTATTTGCCGTGAGCTAATTGTATTTGCCGTGAACTATTTGTATTTGTCGTGACATTTTAGTATTTGCCGCGAACTAATTTTATTTGCCGTGAACTAATTGTATTTACCGCGAACTAATCGTATTTGCCGCGAACTAATTGTATTTGCTGTGAACTAATTGTATTTGCCGTGAACTAATTGTATTTGCCGTGAACTAATTGTATATACCGTGAACTATTTGTATTTGCCGTGAACTAATTGTATTTGTCGTAGCCTTTTTTATTATTGCCGTTGAACTCCAGAGCTTCCGTAGAAATAAATTGATAATAATAATATTAGAACTTCACGGCAAAACAAAAAACTCTACGGCAAATTAAAGAACTTCACGGCAAATTAAAAAGCTTATAAATGGCGCATCATCAGTTCTACTCATTTTGGCACCTTGTAAAAAACAACCATATAGTAAATGGTACCTAAGCTACTGTACTTGTTTTTTTAAGCTGCTGGTGGCTGGTGGCTGGTTGGCTAAAAATAGAAAAATAGGATAGATATGTAGATTGGAAGGGGATCTTATAACTCGTCATGTATATAGCTTTAACCAACTGAATTGTAGATTTAAAAAACTCATTGTATTATTTAGTTTCTGGTGATATTATTGATATGCATACACAAAAATGTTGTTCACATTTGGTAATGAGTAATTTAAAGATACAATATAAGTAGTAATTTAGATACAGATCAGTTGGTTGGGTTGAAACTATTGAAAAAGAAGATGCTATATACATGACGAGTTATAAGATCCCCTTCCAATCTACATATCTATCCTATTTTTCTATTGTTATCCAATCAGTCACCAGCCACCAGCAGCTTTAAAAAAAACAAGTACAGTAGCTTAGCTACCATTTACCATATGTTTGTTTTTTACAAGGTGCCAAAATGAGTAGAACTGATGATGCGCCATTAATAAGTTTTTTAATTTGCCGTGAAGTTCTTTAATTTGCCGTAGAGTTATTTGTTTTGCCGTAACGTTCTTTAATTTGTCGTAAAGTTTTTTGTTTTGCCGTGAAGTTCTTTAATTTGCCGTAGAGTTTATTGTTTTGCCGTGAAGTTTTTTTAATTTGCCGTGGCACTTGTGGGCCACCGTAAGGAGCAGTATTATTCACAATTATGTATCTTGATAAAAACAACATGTTGGGAACAGAAAACTCCGACATTACCAGTACTATTAGTAAGGTTTGGACTACGGTACAAAGTTCCTGGACCAATTACTAATCAACCTCGAGGCTAAAAAAAGTCTTGATGCCAGGAGACGTTAGTCCTCAAAATGAATAATATAAAAATCCTCCACGTTAATATCAGAGGCTATCGCAATAAAAAACAGGAGTTATACGAACTGATACTGGAAAACAACCCAGATATAATTTCTATCCAGGAAACTCTCCTAAACTCTCAAAATGAGTTTATTCCCTCTATTGAGGGCTATACGATCGAAGAGTTAAGACGCCCCACTGCTAACAGAGGAGGCTTGACATATAGGGCCGTCGACACAGGGAAGGCCGGAGGGGCCGGAGGGTCGGCGGGGGGGGGGGGGGGGGGGGGGGGGGGGGGGGGGGGGGGGGGGGGGGGGGGGGGGGGGGGGGGGGGGGGGGG
>JAUBWS010079899.1:0-12696 GCA_032270445.1 Darlingtonia californica
TTATTTTCGCGATTGAGCACATCTCTGTGAAATTCGCGGAATTTAATTTCGCGATTTAAGGGCCAAATCGCGAAAATTTGTGCCGCGAAAATTTCTGACCGCGAAAATTTATGCCCTTAAGGTAACATTTTTCCACAAAATTGTAAAGATCCAGGAGCACAAAGCACAATATATCTGTTCTTTTTATCCTTAAAATCTAAAAAAAACCTAGCAATTATCAAATCTTCTCAGAACACGTCGTCTTCTCTAGGAGACCAGGAGAAATTTACAAAGAATACATAAAACACAAATATCTGTCCTTTTTTCATGGAAATCTAAAAAAAATCTAGTTTGCATCAGATGCTCTCAAAACACATCCATATTTTCTAGGAAGCCAAAATTTTCGGCCAAACACAAATTTTTCAGCGAAGTAGCTTTCGAAATATTCTCCGAGCACATTTAGATTTCTAGGAGAAACATGCCTTCCGAACAGATATTTTGCAAAAATGCCTCGTTATCTGCTTCCGTGTAAAGATGCATTAGATTTCATTTAACTCTTATCAAGATAAAAATTCTTACCTTGCAGTAGAAGAAATTCAAGAAAAATTTGGAGTAGGGCCATACATAAAGTGCGTTTGAACTTTTCCATTTCTGTTCACTTCAAATTTCAACACATATAAACACAGTGACGATGGGATAAGGTTTGATGAAAATTCCTATTATAAAATTCATTTGATTTCTAATTAACCAAGAACACGTAATTGACTGGAATTTTCGCTTCTCCGCAGCGGTTTCCCTTTAATTATGAATAATGATAATAACGTCCATAAATTTCTGTCTTTCAAACCTCTCAAATTCTAGGAAAGGTAATCGTCTATCTCTTTGACGGAGATTGCTTCATTGAACATAAGTCACTGAGCTTCCGAAAGCAGCCAACAAGGAATTTTTGCAAAACATATGTTTTTCCTAAAAATCTACATGTGTTCAGAGAATATTTCGTAAACTACCTTGCTGGAAAATTTGATGTGTTTGGCCGAAAATTTAAGCTTAATGATAAGTCTTTTTAGCTTAACAAAATTTTTGGAAATTTCTCAACTGAGTAGTAATTACTTTGAAACTGGCCTATATCTGCAATTTTACAGGTTAAATGGCTTTGTATTAGCCTTGGTTTCAGGGCATGAAAACTAACAATCAAAATTGCCTCGCAACTTTTGCTGGAGCCATATTTAACTGTCGGGTTTATACATGCCCAGAAAGTCGTGTTTTAAACAAAATGACGTAATCAAGTGATCAATGACGTCAGCATAAACATTTTGACGCCATTTTGTTCCTTTTATTATGCTCTATAATTATACCAAGTTTTGTGTCATTAGCGTTAGTGGTTCAGGAGATAGTTATACCCTCCCCCAGGAATACAGAGCCCAAAAAAAGCCCAGGATATATAAATAGGGTTAAACAGCATAAGCTTTACCATATTAGACCATAACTTTTGCTGGTAGTAGTAGTATTGAGAGCACTATCCAAATTATCCAATTAAAATTGTCTATATGAGCAGTCAAAGATATACTAGATGTACTATGAAATTTCCGGGTAAGTTTTTGACAGATTTTCGGACCCTAAGTGGGACTATTTTTTAAAAACTTTCCGCTAAATTGCAAAAAATCACTCCAATTTTTTTTTAATTTTAACCCTTAAAGGGACTCAAAATTCTGTGATTGTGCAACTTGGAAGGGTGAAAAAACTTACCCTTACGAGCGGCACATAGCTGTATGGGGTAGCCTCGAAATCTACAAAAATGTAATTTGGCACACACCTTTCGAATCATTTAGCAGTATCTTGCAAAGATTAAATAATTAAAATAAAAAATACATATTTCAAATCATCTTTTATAAATTACCATCATCATATTTCGTAAATAAAAATGCTGATGAAATACTGGACTAAAATAGATAAGTCAGCAATTTCGCAAATTCTTTAGAAAAATTTTCTTTCTGTTTTCTAAAAAAATTAAATTTCTAAATAATTTTTTCAATAGCTTGGTTTAGAATTTAAGGAGTTGATTGTTAGGCATGAAACTTGGAAAATTGTTTCTACTTATATACTAAACAACTTGTGAAAATTTCAAAATAAGATTTTTTTCAAATCAGAACTTGTGAATGTTTACCCAAATACGAGTAGTTGTTTTTCTGGCCGCAATTTTCTATTGAATTTTTAAGATGGATTACAATAGATAAGTTTATTTTGTTGACAAAGGACTTGAATACACCTATGACTGTTATCTTTCGCTTTGTTACACTCGTAATAGCTTGTACATAGCAGAAAACGTTTGGATTAATCGTTCGAGTTTTTATTTATTAATTAATTGAGGTCGTTAATGACCCCTTTTTCCTTCACGAGTTATTGCCTTGAATTTTCTCTTCTCCGCAGGGCGTTCTTTATATGAATAAGCGATGACAAATAACGTACATACATTCCTGTCTTTTTCTCGAGGTAAATATACATTGAGTGACAACTAGTAAAATTTTATGACTGCTTGTTTTCAAAATGCAATTGTTAGAAGTTAATTGTGGGTCATTAAAACTACAGAGCTGTTCCTGAAATAACGTCTGTTATAGACTTCAAATTGTAGAAAGAGACTAAATAAATTTGGTATAAATCACAAATTGCTACATGCCTAAACTTGATTAGATTTGGAAATTTTTAGATACAAATAAAGCTGAAAGCTCTAAATCTCGTGACGTTAAACTAAATTTTAAATTTAAATAAGAAGAGACTTTTAATGTAAAACTTCCAACCACAATAACTACTGATTGACACGAGTGTCATTCTATACTTGGTAATGGTATTTTCTCTTCCTAAAACCCAAATTATTGAGGGTATATCGCACCCATCGAATGAGGCTTCCCTTTTTTCTATACCCGCAAGGTTTACGTAATTATGCATAATTATGATAATTATGTTAAATTCAAAAGATATCGATGATGTGCGACCCATTATGTTGATTAACTATCAACCCGCAAGGTTTACGTAATTATGCATAATTATGATAATTATGTTAAATTCAAAAGATATCGATGATGTGCGACCCATTATGTTGAGGAAAGCTTTTTTTCCATTACCTTGACGGGATTGCTTTATTGTGCAAAAGTCAGCGAGCTTTAAATCTAAGGTGTGTAGAACTTCGTCTTAGGTAATAGATAAAGAATATATATTGGCAAAATTAGTTTAATGGGAGAAACTTTCGTGGGGGTGAAGTTTCGGAGTTTTTGCCTTTATTCGCAAAACCATAAATCCCCGAGAAATAGTTTTTGTAAATTTTGTTAACTTAAAATGATTTAGGATGGTTAAATTGCAAAATGCGGCGAAAAAGTTCAACCGCGAAATCCGTGAAAACTCCTCAAAAGCCTAACTGCGAAACATAAATCCCCGCATGAAATATATAGTGATATGTATTTGTTTGCAAAATATTAACATCGTCATAAATTAACGCGGGTAACATGAAATATTTGGTGGAAACGTTGACTATGTCGCTCTAATTAACGATAAATACTCATATTCGCTTAATTAGTACACATTGTTATTTTTGCGTAAAGTAAATCAGCCAGTGATTTTTGATTTTCATAACTTGATTTGCCAAAGCTCGACGCAAAAAATGAATCATTCAAAGTAATTGTTCAAAATATTATTATGATTTTAGAACATTTTTCAATTAATTTCTAATATACCACTCATTACAGAGTAAAAAGAATCACCAAATATGATGAAGATTTGTGCATGATTGCGTAAAATTGCATCAAAAATAAAAAGTTTACACGCTATACAGGTACCGGCTTTAAACAGGATTAAAGAAAAAAAACAAAAACAAGTACAATGTTAGTTTTATGTCCAACTTGATATAAAAGGAAAAGTTTCTGTTCTTTTCTATTAGAAAATTTTGAAAGTAAGCATAAGTAAAAGCATATTTTTATGTCGAGTCGAAAAATGTTAACAGATAGATTAAAAAACTGTTTTATTCTTGAAAATCACGTATTTTATGTGTATTGAGCCTCAACCCAAATTTTACAGTACCAGGTGATTCAAAAAATGGTTGAAAACTTTGAGCAAATATTATGCGGTAACCAAAAAAAAATGTTTTGTGTCAATCATTATTTTTTCTTTCATTAAATCAAAAGTTATAAGAAAAAAACATAGCGAGTGAGGTTTCTCAAAAAGCTAAAAAACGACAAAAATGATACCTTATATAGGGGAAAAACCAGCGAAAATGACCTGCGTTTTTGAAAGTGGGTAAATTTTTCCAGGACCAAAATATAACCCGATTCTTTATAACTTATAATTTTCACAATCTTTTAAAAAACCTTCATTTTGATGGAAAATACAGCATTCATGACATGGAAGCAACTACCATTTCCATAAAACCATTGTGGGATGGATATAAGGCGCATTTTTGTTATCTTTTACGACAAAAAAGCATGGATAATGATGATGTTTATCGAAAACGTAATGTTAATTGTTGAGGACATTATCTATTTTTCAAATTTATTCGGGTAATATTGACTAATTTGAAAATTTAGGCGAGGAAAAGTGACTAATTTTTCAAAAGTGACAGAACTTTTCCCCGGTATAATTTTTATCCGATTCTTTTCCTCGATAAGGTAAACACATTTGACAATAAAATAGTTTTTATTTCTCAATGTGCAGGTAGAAAAATGCATCACAGAATGGTCCACGGTATCATTGAGTCCATCCAAGTAAACGGAGATAGGTATTTAAAAAGCATTTCAATTAAAAAATTAACACTTTGATAAAAATGGACCACATTATTTTTTAAAGACTCACAGAAAACTTTGCTTGTCAATGTTGTCCTTTTGTTTGGATGTTTTGAAACCTCACTCTCTAATTCTTTTATAAATTTTGATCTAATGAATGAATTTCAAAGCATAATATACCAAAATTTAAGCCTTTCCTCTACATGAACAAAAAAATAAGATTGGTAATAATTAGATGCCTCATAATATTTGCTCAAAGATTTCAACTTTTTTTCTGACTCACCCGGTATGTTAATAAAAAAACAGAGTGCAGATCAGTGAATGAAAAACAGACTTTAGAAATACATTTACAACGATTTTAATCCATTTAAGATGGACTCCAACCTCTGTTCTGGAGATTCACAGCATTAAGACAGCATTAAACCATAGCATCTTGGCATCGAGCATTCAAGGGACCGTGTGGAGCTGATGACACCTGATGGGGTCGAAATGAATCTACTACTGCTACTAGCATTGTGAATCTCCAGCACGGAAATGAGCACAGGTTAACCCTACCTGTACTAGGGGGGGGGTCTTTTTCCAGGGAAAATATTTCCAAAACGAAATATTCTACGAACTTGAAACTTTTTGACTTTTTCCAGGGAAAATATTTCCAAAACGAAATATTCTACGAACTTGAAACTTTTTGACTTTCAACAAAATCTCATTTGGAAGATATTCACAAAACTTCAAATGTTTATCATAATTATTTACTTACTTATGCTTAATTACTTAACCCAAGGTGAGAAGTGTAACCTATTTTACTGAAAATTCTTCATACTTTAAACAACTCATATCTATTTTGATTTGATAGACAAAAGATATTGACATAAAACTTTGGAAGTGGTTGTGTATTGTGTAAAATCTGCTGAAGTCATCAATTTTGCATATGACGTCAAATTTTCAATATGGCACGCCAAAATCGAAACAAAATATTTCTGGCGCGCTATAGATGATCAGGACTTGATTCTTTTTCAATTCTGATGATTCATTTATGCAAGCTTATTTTTTTAGCTTTCTAAATGTGAAAACAGATTAGAAAAAGGTTTTTTTCTTCGGAAGAAAAGATTTTAAGCAAGTATAAGTATTTTCTCTGTACTATTTTATATGATGACGTCATAACGTAACCATAGCAACCATTACTTTTTGAGCGTGATTTTTTTATTACTCTTATTAAGGACTAACTTCATACTAAATTTCAAGTTTATATCCATATGCTATCCAGAGATATCGCCCGCGGGACTCCAGTACTGTTGAAGTCAAAATAACGCAGTACAGGTAGGGTTAAAAGTCTATTTCAAACAGATGTTAATTGTTGCAATTGTGCTCTCCATCTTACGGGATCCATCATACTGTTTCTAATATTAATGTTTCATAATCTACTACAATGATCCACAAAAATGTATGAGACTTAGCAAAAAAGCTGGAAAATCGGTTTGAACATTGAAATTAGACCCTCCCGCAGAGCAGAAAGTCAGACAGTCATTTTGAATTTAATGGTACTTTCGATGTTTTAAATGACGAAAATCAAGTGATAAAAATAAATTGGAGTCTCCATTTTTCAACTTTGCCCTTTATTTGCAAAAATCAGTACCAAAAAAAATAAAAAATAGAAAAATTAATATTTTTGGACGATAAATTTGTCCCGCAACTAATTCTTCAGCGCACTATTTGTATGAATAAGGTAGCGGTTTGGTGGTCGAATTTTACTTACTGGGGATAAAATTCTTGCGGGAATTATCAATGCAAAACTAAATTTTTTGGCAAAATTGCAAAAAGTAGTTCCTGCAAAATCTAAATAATAATTTCCCCGTGATTGTCAAATAAATTCCGCAATTAACAATGTTAACAAGCAAACCAAGAAACGCGAAGGAAACTAGTTTTAGTTTATTCAACATGTTTTCTGCGTACGGTTTAAAGTAAATATCATGTATTGTGTAAATCAGCAACACAGCACCGGCCGGGTATAGTTTCTCAAGCGGTAACGTAATAAAAATTGACGCAATGAAGAGAAGCAAACTCGGTATAGTAAAATGGGTTCCCATATCAACCGACCATATCATTTTGGAAAGCTTGAAATGGTTCATTCAAGATTGATAGAATATGTGCAGTTTCCTTTCTGGCAGCTTCATTGAAATTTTGTTCTCCTTCTTTGAAGATTGCTAACTTGGCTAGATAGCACAAAGTAAGAGGTCGTACAGTAGATGCGAACATAAACTGATTGGTCGTCATTCTCAATGATCTCAACAAACGACAATTGATGTAAATGGTTATTGGAAAAGGTGCTATCCAAAGAACAATGAAACTGATAATGAAGTTTTGCCACGGTTGATAGCATTCAATGGTCTCTGCTTGTACGTGCAAGTATGATTTTTCATGGATGTCAATGCAACAAACATCTTGTAAACAAAACGTTGTTATGACGATGTATCCAAGCAACAGGAGTTGCAAATAAGCACCTTTCAAACGACGGAAAAATGCTTGAAACTTGTGATGAAATATTCGAAACTTTGAGTTTGTAAAATTTAAATCAAAAGACCATGCAACCTTGAGTGCACTGAGAGCGTTAAACACATCGATTTTTATTTGCTTTTTCTTATTGTACCCAGAACTTTGAAAAATAAACCTAAAATTTGAGAGTTTCAACTTATTAGACTGAAAGCAATGAAAAAGTGAGGGGTTATCAAACTTTTGGAAACTTTTTCATGGATGATAACATGAAAATAAATGTTATTACAATCAGCAAACAGGTCAAAACCAGGCTACTTCGTATGAAATCATCTAAGACAATATTACTCGTTTGGAGGGGACAAACATCGATCGTTGATGATGATCTTGTATCAATCTTGACGTAGAAAATTGACGACAACAAATCGATAAAAAATGGAATTTTATATTCGTTTTTTGCTGAAGCGTTCACTCGGATGATAGAAGCAGTTTGATGAAAGAAGAATGCGATTTTTATCAACCCAGAAATTAAGGAATCATAATTTGAGTTGCTATGATCTTCTTGAAATCCATCTGACAGCAAATTATAAGATAGATCAACACCTTCATTAAGACTATTGCTATCAGTATATTTTATTTTCTTCCTGTTTAGCCACGAACTGACGAACAAAAATACATGTTTCTATTACAACACAAACAAACAGCATAGTAAGACAAGAGCCACATAGCC
Organism: Darlingtonia californica; assembly: GCA_032270445.1. Classification (NCBI taxonomy): domain Eukaryota; kingdom Viridiplantae; phylum Streptophyta; class Magnoliopsida; order Ericales; family Sarraceniaceae; genus Darlingtonia; species Darlingtonia californica. The sequence goes on from JAUBWS010079899.1 coordinate 7,963, forward strand.
GATCCCAAAATATGGGTCGTTTTACACATTTCTTTGGACCTATCAATGAAATTGAGTAACATAGGGTGGCTGTCCTGCATTATACGTACCATTTGAACAATGTATACAACTCATTAGAACGTGCTGTTGGTTATAGTAACATGTTTTGATGTTGTTGACTGGGCATTTCTAACTGAAATTATTGAACGTATAAATTGCCTGAAGATCTGGAGGATTTGGTATATGTACTGCCAAACTATCCATTGTCTTGGGGTTTGTCATAATTAATGTTTGACATGTCTGAGGACTACAGTTCTCATTGCTCTACAAAAAAGCTGCTGGCATGGGGTAGTGCGGCTGAGTTATTGATGAATAAGCTTTTATCGATATCTAGCATACTATGTTTGGAAGTCAATGCAGCTGTTTGAAAAGATGTAATATTGTTTCTTAATCTGTTATGGGAAAATGTAACATTACGCATTAGTGTATCTGTTGAAATCAAATTCACAGCACCGTATCTTGCGTTCTTAAAGATGCAAGAATCAATGCTGAAATTTATAGGGAATTCAGAAGCGTCGATATTTAATTGAAACATATATGGCTGCCTATCTAATGCCTAGGGACATACTATACCTTCTACTCACAAGTCAACCCTTCCTCCTTGTGGCGACCACTGGATAATGCAAAGAGGGCTCTGACGAAAGGCGAGCGATTTGCGCCATATCCGATCACTTGGGGCAACGCCCGAAGATCTTTGGCTCGCACCATCTTTCAAGACTACCCTCACACGGTCTTTCAAAATGTGTGAGGTTGGGCTTCAGGTCAGCACCCTGCTCCCGGAGAAAACTTACCGCTCAAAAACAGTACAAAGCAACAAACCCCTATTATCGTCAGCAGGAAAAATGTTGTCTCCAAAAAGAGATGTTACGATAGACACCAGTGCAAGCCTAAATAAGGAAGCTGGTGCCCGGGTCCCTGGAGTCCTAACTGCAAAACTTAGTACCCGAATCGCTTACTGAAATGTTAGAACATTGTTTCAGGCATCCAAACTTTCGCAAGTAATCAAAGAAATGGAGTCTTATAAAATCAACATCATCGGTTTGAGTGAAGTGAGGTGGACAGGGTCTGGGAAATTTAATTCCGAAATTTAATTCCGCAATGATACAATTCATAGAGAGGGCGTATCCCTGATCTTAGACAAAGCTGCCTCTAAGGCGCTTGAAGAATGGAAACCAATAAATGAAAGGCTGCTCACTGCAAGATTTATAACATCTCATGCGAAAGTCTCAATAATTCAATGTTATAGCCCTACAAACGTACACGAGGACGAGAATAAGGAAAGATTCTACCAACAACTACAGGACCTTGTCGACAAAGTCTCAAGACACGACATCCTTCTGGTGATGGGCGATCTAAACGCCCAGATAGGTGGAGATAGAACCGGTTTTGAACATGTTCTTGGTCCGCATGCTTACGAAAATCGCACCTATAACGGAGACCGTTTCATACAATTTTGCGGGCTCAACAATTTAAAAATCGGATCATCTTTGTTTGATCAAAAAGATAAAATAACTTTGACGTCAAATAACCATGTAAGCAAATGTCAGCTTGACCATCTTGCTATCGGACCAAATTGGCGGTCGTCCTGTTTTTATGACGTAAGAGTATACCGTGGAGCGGATGTAAGTAGCGACCATTACCTTGTTATTGCAAAGTCGAAGATAAAGCTAAAGAGCCAAATAAAGAAACCCATACCGTAGAGATACGATCTCAGCAAGCTCAAAGAACCGGCAGTAAGAGAAGCGTTCTCTGTTTACATAAACAATCGATTCGCAGCCCTCCAAAACTGACCTCCAGCAGGATCAACAGAGTGGTGGAATGAGCTGAAGGACACTATGTTAAATGTTGGAAATGAAATATTAGGATACAGGAAAAGTCTTCGTGAATCACGGATCAGTGAAATTACCTGGTAGTTGATAAAAGAAAGGAAAAACCTCCATTAACAACGTCACAGTCCTGAGAGAATCTTCCATGTTGAATACCAGAGGTACATTGCAAAGGATAGAGAAGTTAAACGCAGTGCACAACGAGATAAAAGAAATTGGCTAGACAAACAAGCTGAAGAAGCTGAGAATGCTGCTGCTCGAAATGATATGAGGACTGTCTATTAGATTGCAAAAAAGATCACAGGCACCATGAGATCTGGAACTTGTCAAATAAAATCGAAGAATTGCAAACTATTGACCAAGGAAAATGAAAAGCTCACAAGATGGGCAGAACACTTCATTAAGTGCAGAGACTGAAGATGGTGAAGAGGATTTCCAATTGACACAAATGACTTTTCTGAAGATGAAGTAAAGAAAGCAGTTAATCAACTGAAGAGTAATAAGTCAGAAGGTATGGATGGTATAACTGCCGAGATGCTGAAAGCCAGCGGTGAAAGCATTGTCAAATGGCTTCTCACTATTTGCAACATGATTTGAAACGGTGAAGAAGTATACCTGCTGATTGGAAAAACCGTATTTTTGTATGTATTCCAGAAAAGGAAAACCTTTCAAGTTGCAATAACTGGAGAGGAGTGACACTGCTCCAAATACCAGGCAAAGTTCACTGTCAACTTATTTTAAATAGGGTGAGAGAAACTGTTGATACTCAGCTACGAGAAGAACAAGCTGGTTTTAGACCAAAACGTTCCTGTACAGAACAGATTTTCACGCTCCGTCGTATCATAGAAAAATGCAATGAATTCCAAGTACCGATTGCTCTCAGCTTCATTGATTTTTCTAAAGCTTTTGATAGCATACACCACCCATTGCTATGGAAGATACTACGCGAATACGGTCTCCCAAATAAGATTGTTGAAGCCATTCGAAACATCTACTCCAACTCCAGATGCTGTGTTAGAACAGAAGATGGTCTCAGTGAATGGTTCTTAGTTATTACTGGTGTTCGTCAAGGCTGTCTTCTATCGCCAATAATTTTTGCTATTGTGATCGATTGGATACTTCGTCGAGCTACTTTAGATCAAGGTATTAGTTGGCTTAGAAATAACCGGTTATCAGACCTTGACTTTGCTGATGATATTTCCGCTCTATCTGAGAAAACTACCGATCTCCAAACTCTTGTATCAAATATCAGTGATACTAGGAAAAACGTTGGTCTTGCAATAAGTTCTAAGAAGACCAAAAATATGCTTGTCTGTACCCACAATCCTCAAGTTCCAACGTTAATCGATGGCAAAAATATTGACATTGTGGAAAATTTCACTTACCTCGGTAGTTCGATAAACAACATGGGTGATATGGAGAAATTAATTAATTCACGCATTGGGCAAGCTTCCACAGCTTTCAAAAAGCTGTCTAAGATTTGGAGAAGCAAGAAATGTTCGCTAAAGTTAAAGTTGAGATTCTACAAATCGAATGTGATTTCTACCCTGTTGTATGCATCGGAAACGTCGCACCTCAAGACCTGCCAAGAAATGAAACTTAATACTTCCGACACCAAATGCCCGCGGATAATCCTACGTATCAAATGGTCTGACTTCACAACAAATGAAGAAGTCCGTCGCCATTTAAATCAGACCCCTGTTTCAACTCAAATCTTTGAAAGGAGATTAAGCTGGTTCGGCCATGTAAATCGTCTACCAACATTTAGAATAGCAAATGAAGCCTTGCATTGGTACCCGAAGGGTAAAAGAAAGAGTGGACGTCCAACAATGAATTGGAAATAAACCATTGAAAGAGACCTTCAATTAGTTGGATTTGACTGGCATCAAGCAACAAGAACTGCTGCCAATTGTGATCGGTGGATTGCTTTTGCTGCCTCATGTGTCAATGTGTCAGCAGACACGGGAGCTACTAAGGTCTAAGGTAATGCTCCGATAAATATTGTACCTTTTAGTGTAATGCGTCTAAAACCACTTTTCTATCTTAAACCTTTTCCATGATTGAAAATCTTAGGATATATGTCATTGGAGAAAGCAATATCTCCACAATAGGCTACCAAGGTACCAATGAAAGTGGAACGATTAATGTCAAGCCTACCTCTCTTTTCCATAAAAAAGATGAAAATATAGCAATAGCGTATGTAAGCATTCTTGAATTTGACATAAAGACCAGTCACCCCAAAAATCAACTTATTAAACTGCCATTTTGTAAAGACAATGCTTATTGACGATTGTTATTGTATGGTCATATTTTGAAAGCATGTTATTTTGTACTGTACAGAAATTAGGTTTCCAACGGCCCGAAGGATAGTTGGAAACCGTTTTCCTAACGATTCTAAACTGTTGTATTGCGTTTCGCTCGGCTGCTGTTCATCTGGCAACGTATGTTAAATATTCACAAAAGATAAACTTTACGTGTATATTATCTTTTTATTGGAGAGCGTAGTGTGTCCCGTATTAATTTCGTCGGCAAAATTAGGTTTTCAACGTTCGAAGTAAGTTGGTAAGCTTTTTTTTTACGCTTCGAAACGTTTAGAATTGTTTTTTCGCGCACGTACATCATTATGTGTGCACATTGTTGGAAGCGTATAAAATGTTGAATAAGAATTCAACTAGTCACTCCGCTCAAATCAACTGGCTAGTCAAGATTTTACATACAGTAACGAATTTTAGTTTAAGCTTAATAACATTTATTTTTTGTCTTGTTTTCATGCGTACTCTATCAATGGACACACGAGCACAAAGAAAGATGACAAACGCATACAAAGCAAGACGATGGAACGACAGAACGAATAAACGAATATAGAATA
>JAUBWS010079910.1:0-12694 GCA_032270445.1 Darlingtonia californica
GAAATCATGGCCAACGAATAGCATATTTTCCCCACAAACATAGATTCATTGGATAGCGACTGTATGTTTGGGCTGAAAATACTGCTAACCATTCCAATCTGGTCCGGTATGAAATAAAACAAAACAAAAGTTGCTATCAGAAGAAACGGGATAAAAAATCGTTTCCGTCTTCGCGGGTTCTGCCTTTGTGGCATTCCCAATGTGACACTTGCCTGATTGTCAATGCTTGCATTTTGACGTATTTTTATAAAGAAATAGACGTATGTTGTAGTAGCTACCACAAAAAAAAGCCATTCAGCAGGTGGCCAGACATATAAAAGCAATGAAATATTTAGCTGCTCGAATGTATCATTTGTCAAGGCTAAGATAACAGCCACCGCAAAAGCTACAACGAAACACAATAACAATGACAATTTTGTCTTTGATTCGGTCCAGATGACGGAGTATCTGAGATGCAATTTGACTTCCAGAAAACGATCAATTGTTAACATAGTCATGGTGTTTATGTACCAAATGTCAATTGAACCAGTAACAAGTTCATGATAGAATTCCAAAACATTTGAATGGTAAGAGTGTAAGGTTCCATCAAAAACCTCACTGAGAGATAGCAAAATCTCTATCAAGCTCAAGTTGAGCAAGTATAAACGCTGGTTTGTTGACAATCTTGGGCTCGGATCAATTTTCAGTAATAACAAGAAACCAACTATGTGCAAAACGGCAGCAATGCTGAATCCAACGACACGGAAGATTTCAAGTTCAAGAGAGAATTCCATATTTCTTTGGCTACGTTTTTCTCCCACGCATAAGTACTTTTTTTTGCAATTCATTTAAGAAAATATAATCCAATTATTTTCAATATCATTCTATTTTAATTGTAAGAAAATGAAAATACCCATTCGCCTACGTATGTGTTCATTCTTAATAAAATATCTAAACAATTTATAAAGAAAGACACATCTTTTTATGGAAACTACTCTTTCGTTTTTATTATTAGCAATATTTCGGAGGTTTTGAATCCTCCGTCTTCAGGCTTTTCTTCTAACTAAACTTCTTCTAATCTAAACGATTTATAAAAATCAATTCATTTTCATTTCATTTATTTTATTTTCAACTTTTTAATTTCATGTGGACCGGTCTAAGATAATCCATTGTACAATTACCAGAAAGTTGAGAGACAGACCAGTCGGCAAAAACACCAACAAAACGTCGGTGCTCCTCCACAAGTGCGCAAGTATTCTGTAATAAGAATTTAGGTTAGTCTTCTTTTCAAAAGGATGCCGCCCAATGTTTTGAATTTCAGTTTAGGCGTGAAATTTATGTCAAATCCCCATGTACAATCCTTATTAGGTCCTGTAAGATTATTCTTTCTGAGCCGAACTTCCCTTCTGAACTCTTATATTGTCCTGTACAATAATTTATATTGAACTTTTTTGCAGGCATTTTTTCAACAAAAGTGCAAAAGCTCATTATGTGTAGACCATTAACCAAAAATTCGAATGTTTGTAAAATGCAAATGTGAAGAAAGCGTGACTTTTATGTAGAAAACACTCCATCTTGTTAAGTCAGTAAAGTGAAAGAAAAATAGTGTTTCAGAAAACTTTGTCTCCTCCCATACTTAATAATTCCTGTACGAGTATTAATGTTAACAGCATTGTCACCCCTGTACGTGTATTCTACACTGCACGATTAGTAATTCTAGCTACAATTTCGCCCCTGTACAATTATTCCGTCCTTTACGATTAGTCGGCACCCAAGAGTACGACGGTATGCTGCGAAATGTCCTCACAATTAAGGATACCCTCCGATGCTTAATATAAGGGTAGGGTTGGTCTTATTAATATTTAATTAAAAGGTGGGAGGAATCGAAATATTTCTTACCAAACATAAACAATATTTGATAATTTCAACACCTTTGTTTTATGAGTGAAAGATAGGACAGTGTATTCAACGCTGAAAGTCAATAAGCGCCAAACTTAATCGGGAGATCAGAAAACAACTCCAAAATACACCTTTTCACGTCCGCTCAAGGCGCCAGCAAATTTAAAAATTGTTTTTGAAAGGTAAACAAATCTTATGGCCGATCCATCCATTATGCAAACCCATTTATAGTTAAAAATCAGAAATAGACTTTTGCACTAACTTATTACTACACTCTAATAACCTCTAAGGTATCTTGGAGATTTTATATTAAAAACAATTAAGAAATCTGTCAAGAGACGTTTTATATGAGCGTCTTTCTTTGTAGTTTAAGCATCCGGCAGAAAAGATACATACCGAAGTGATCTTTATCTTTGTGTCATAATCTTTGACAATCACCAATTGTTCAAGAAGAGAACGGATGAAATCACCAACCAACGGTTGACCGAATGTCTAGAAAGCATAATTCGTTAAGAAAATACCATTTTCTCATAATGTACAATGCGAAACGAGCTTTTGCAGCAAAACTTCACAGCTTTAAAGAACGGTACCTTTGTAGAATTAGAAATTTGTATTTCTGTGTTTGAGAATGAATGAAAGAGTAAATAAATGAATGATTAGATTATTTGATAATTACTCAGGACTTATTTACTTTAGTTCTCCATGAATCGTTATCAATGTAGTCTATCAAATATACCGCTCCGGGCATTTTGTTTGCTGTCAGAAACTAAGTCCGAAAATGCCAAAAAATGACTAAGTCCGAAAATGCCAAAAAAGACAACTGATCAATTGCCCTACTCCTGGTCTATAGGCTAACGTCCAAAACCCAGTAAGTTAAAATCGCAAAATGGGGAGCATGCGCAGTAACTATTTCTAGCATAACAATAGTATCACCAAAACAACATGGAAAAAGAGCCAATCACGTCGCTTTGTTACGCGCACTATTAACCAATCAGCGTATTTATTTTTAACAATCGAAGTTTAATGTTGATAGTTCCCAGACTCCTAACTTACTCGGTTTTGGACGTTAGCCGATAGACCAAGAGTAGAGCAAAAAAGCCCGGAACGATTTATCGGACAGACTATTATCAATGAGGGTCCTGCCTTCCTGGAAACACCTCAGGCATCATTTAGAATTAACAATGATTGGCAAATTTCACTACCGAAAGCTTCCCAAGGGAGTCGAACGCGCAATTTTGTTCAGCGATAACTTTTGTTGTAGAACAACGAAGTGAATACCACTTTAATCGGAGAAACTTTCGCGAGGTAACCATTCGTGAATTTTGAAATTTTTAGCTTTTTCATTAAAGTTTTTCACATGAAAGAATTCTGAATTCTTCAACCGCGAAATATTTTCCATTAAAATTTTTAGTTTTTACGACCTGAAAATTTTCGTTTCCAAAGCAATATTTTATACAAGGTTTTACTTCTAGCGTTTATTTTGGATGCAATGAATGTAAAATAAATTAGGTATCTTTTAAAAGTTGCGTACGTAAAACCATCTTTATTTAACCATTCGCGAAATGCTATCCAAGTAATCTCTAAAAATTTTAGTACGCGAAAGTCTCTCAATTTAACGATTTAGGTATTATTAAAATCTCACCCTACTGTTGAGGATTGGGAATAGTTCTTTAAACCAATCAAAGTCAGCAAACTGTGATATGAACTTTGGTAAGGGTGTAGGTGGGCGTGGTGGAGGAATGTTTACAACTGTGGGTGTCACCTTTGGTCTAAGAAAAAGGATATGTTATACGTTAAACTAACATGCAGGGGAGGGGTCCGTAACAGTTAAGGAACCTTAAACAATTTACAATTTATTCATGTTAGGAGATATCATCGAACCTGTAAAGTAAAGCGATTAAACATTCTCATCAGAGTATTTTTTTCACCTACGCAAACGATCAAGCAACAATGTCCAACATCACTTTTTAAAATTTTTGATGAGAATGTTTGATCATTTGCGCCCGGCTTAACAAACAAAACCATTCGACATAGTTAAATCTCGAGATATGATGGGTTGGTGGCGACATACATTTCATAGAAGGGACCGGAAAAACATCAACATTGCCGAAGTTATCCACATGGCCCTAACTGACGAATTTTTGCAGTGGACAAGTGAATTGCAGGCCATTACAAGAGAGGTTGTTGGGTGCAGTTGATCTCCCCTTCTTTGCTGAATATTTATGATGAGAAATCAAAGTTTAAATTAGTTAAAAGAAATATCAAAAAGGCCTGCTTTGGTCCTAATTTTTCGTCGGCCTTAAGTGACGATATTCTATAAAACTAATAGCATTTAGGGCTGACCAGACATTAGCGAAAACAAAATTTCGGACAAAATAAGAAACAATGAAATAGAAAAACTGTTGATAAAGAAATGACTTACTCTGCAACTTTTGGGCGTGAAATATATCTCTTAATCGGCTTTCGTTTAATCGTCTTTTCAACAACAGGGGGAGGTGGCGGGGGCGTCTTTTCTTTAGGCGGAACAGGTGGAGTTGGGGGCGGAGTACTGAGATCAATTTCATCTTGCACGGGTGCGTTTTGAAACTGTTCCAATATTTTCGATACTGGTTCTTCAGGCTCATCATCGGAAAGACTGTATTCTATAGATGGTTCCGGACTAACAGGACTATCCGCAATAACCTCCTCAACTTCAACTTTGCTTTTCTAATTCAAAAAAAAGTAAAGCAAAAGAAATTAATGCAATTTTTAACTATTTGTAAGCGAATCTTTCTAAAACAATTGTCGTGGAACTAAGAAACTTCTGGACTCCTGCGTAAATACCTCGAAGTTCTGAAACCATGCAAGAAGGAGCTGTCCCTAATGCAAGCAAGAAATAGCTCCCGGTGGAATTCCGGTGATCAGCGAAAAAGGATTATATAATTAATCTTAATAAAATTCTACAAGTCTTTTCAACTCAGACCTAAAATCCACCTAGTGGAAATCCGCCTTTACGCAGAAATATGCTTTATTTAGTCAAACAGGTAGAAATTTTCGGTAGACTTAAAAATCAATCAAACACTTACATTTTTTGTAAGCTGATCAATTTCTGCAAGTTGTTCTTCTGTGAGTTGCCTCGGTATCCAATCTTTTTCACTCGTTTGTTCAGACTCTCTTCTTAATTCTCGGTACAAGGCCACTACAACGGAATTAGGTATAAAACCATCCGGAGCAACTGGTAGCCCATCGGTTCTCGGTTCGTTTGAATGTTCATGCTGTTGTAACCGTCGTATAATTTGTTTGTTAACAGAACGAGTAGTAACTTTATTGTCCGGATAACCGGCTGAGGCGGACGCCTCCAGCGTCTCCAATTTTTCACCGCAAAAATTAAAACTTTTACTTTTCGATTTCCTCATCGCTTGTAGTCTTTCAACGTAAGTCGTAGAGGCGGATAAGGTCGGTCGCGATGACATCTTTTCACGGAATTCCTCAAAGTCTGCAACACCTATTGATAAGGACCGCGATTCCCGCGTTTGTCGTCGCTCGGCTTCTTCTTTCCGTTTAGCGGCCGCCTCGCGTTTGTTTCTAAGATTCTTTTTAATGTTCTTGATGTCTGAGCTGTTGGCTTTGATGGCGAAGAAAGTATCGTTAATTTGCGGCGGGTTGTACGTACTCCCCATCTTCACGATAAACGTTTCCTCATCCATATCAAAATCATCATCTTTAGGGTATTGTATCTTTGTTCTGTCGTAGAACAACTCAAGATATTTCTGGAAAGCTTCTTCACGTGTGGCTTTCATTACCTTTGAAGAGACTTTCTTACGCGTAGCTTTCATTTTACCCTCCTTTAAAAGCTCTAATTCTTCATCACGCGCCTTCAACAACTTGAATTCCTAAATAATTAATGAACCACAAGTATTATATTTGCCAGTACGGTAACAAGTCTTTATTGGGCTTCTATGAGAATTTTTAATTCCCGGCGTTTTTTTATACAACGTTTTTACTTAGGTAACATAAAGGAATCTTCAAGCTTTGGAATCACCTACTTTCTTAGAGACCATATTACCAATCTTAAGTAAAACACAGTTTTCAACAACGCCGTTAGGTTTCCTGGCTAAACAAGAGAAAAAAACAGGCTTCCTGGCTAAACACAAAGCGATTCTACCTTTTCTTTCTCCGCTTCTTCTTCTTGTCTTTGCTGTTTTTCGGTTTCCGGTACTTCATCGATGAATTTCATGAACTTCATATACGAGCTGTGTGCACGATACAATCGATTCTTATCGTGCACAGTCAGTTTCAAATTTTGGTTGATTGTGATTGGCTCAACTTTCTGAGATTCGATAAACAACATCGCAACCATCTGATACAAATACGACACCGGTAAATCTAAAATCGTAAACATACAAGACCGCGAATGACTAGGGACTATATTTACCTCATGTAGATAAAATTTTGAGGTATTCAAAAATTCATTTTAATTCAACTTTGTGTAACTTCGTGGTTCATGTGTACAAAACATTTTTGTTTTTTGTTCATTTCCCTAACGAGTTTTGCACAAAGCTGCAAAAAAAGTTTACATTTCGCATCGAGAACGGCTTTCTCGAAAATCGCAGAAACAGCAAAATATAATTGATTCAAATTTTTATCCATAATTGTTATTTTTACACATTTCTTACTTAGCTGCCTCATTTTTCGTTATCCAAAATATTTTTGCGCGGAAATGTCATAAAATCTCAAGGGAGGAGTATATTCTTTTGAAACGATACGCAGATTAACGCTGATAAAAGCACCATAACATTCATAACATTTTAGGGATATTCCCCACTGGGAATGTTTTGACCATAAAAAGCCAACATGAAATTCGTGCTTCGTGACTCAAAAAACTTAGAAAGAGAATCAATATCGGAAAATATCTTCCTATAAAATATCAGAAACATACGTTGAATTGTGACGGTCTATGGGAAAAAGGGACCGTAATTCATTTGTTTACTTCTCAAAATCATGCAAAAACGTCTGCAGAGGAGGTCATTTCATTTTATTCCATTCCGCAAATTGCGTTTCGCTTAAATAGAAATACACTCCTCCACAGTCGTTTTTAATGATTTTGCCAGCGGGTGGAATATGATCGCGGTAAAAATGACCAAGCCCTCTTTTCCCAAAGATCGTCACAAATGTTGATGAAATTACTAATGACACAGCAAATAAAACTTAAAGCTCGCGTGGGCTGCGCTAGATTCTTCTTGTAAGTGTTCAACCCACCTAATCCAGTCAAGCTTTCTAGAGCAGTGATCGAGTAGTTATGGCAATGAAAGCCTAAACCAGACTCTCTAGTTCCGGCGAGTTCGACTCTCTGGTGAGGCTTCCAGAAGTTAACTTTGCCATTTGCATGGTACTTCGAGGTGTATCCAGGAATGGAGGACTCTCGTTAATAACTAACAGTTAATGAAGAACTAACGAAGCTGTCCTGACAAAATATTCAAATCGTTCATTCATTTTCTACTTACAATCCGTCTCTTAAAGCTGTTCCATGAATGGTCAGTCCGCAAAATATTCTCTTTTTTACCGAGAAAAAAATGATGATCTTACACAATCTATGATGAATGTAATTCAAATTTGATCCAATCCCTAACACAATATCTCCACGTTGTGAACAAAATGTTAGACTGTGTGCAACATCATCTAACTTCAACAGTCTAGACACAGAAATACAAAGTATAAAGATCAAAATATGTGACAGTTTGTGATTAAAATATACCACTTCACAAAGCTCTGTTCATTAGTACAATGAACACTCTAGTGATATTGTCGAAAGATGATTTGGTTTTACTCGAATGGACCTAACAATGACATAATGGACATAACAACGATCGTCAGCGATTAACTTAACAGTTAATCGCTGACGATCGCTAATAACACTATAATGAATTAAGAACTTACCTTGCTGATTTACACTTAATTAAGCAAATTCCACTGGCACATTTAAAACGCTCCATGGACACATTATTTGAGAAGGGCGTCAACTCAGAAGACTTACAAAAGCAGATATTTTAAGAACCAATGACATTGTCACAAAAATCGCTTATGTTGATATATTAGTAGAATATATTTTTGATAAATAGTTCTGCCATGACAATTTTAAGGAGGTGATAAAAAGATTGTAGAAAATGTAGACGTACGTTCTCGAGTTTTCACGTATGCAACTTATTTTGGGTATGTGTGCTTAGTTTTTGAGGTTCAGCCAACTTGGTAGAAGTATCCCCCTTCTAACTTGTTGTTGCTAGTCTCCTTGCATTTTCTCTACCGTGTGCGAGCCCTTAGTCCAACTCAAATGAGGATTTACAAGTAGACTCTTTGGGATTCGATTTGTCACGCACACCCTAAGTATGGTTGTTCACGATCTTTAGTAAATCGTAATCTTGGTTTTATGTCATGGTTGTGATTCATGGATTAGTCAGAATATTAATCGTTTCTCTAGAACTCTACGTTCACCAAGAATCATGTTTTTCTCTATTTGAGTTGGAATCATTTAGGTTTAGGTTTTGTCACATTTGAAATTCACATTATTATATCAATTAAAGTTAGACTAAGGTGTTTGTGAAATATTTACATTCTAAGGTTGTATTAGAAATTATATCCTCAACAAATTTTATATTGGAACAAGTAGTTATTAAATAGATTTTGGACATGTGTAACAATGCACTTCATGACTATTTCATACTGGAACTAGGTGACGAAATCTTTTGGAGGTGACGAAAATTTTGTCAAACGGAAAATTTTGTCTGACAAAAATTTTCTGAAATTTTTTTGTCCGATAATGTAGACACAAATAGACACAGACACCAATCTTTTAAGAACAAGCACAACATTTATGTCTTTTTGCTTGTTCAAGTTCTATCAATTCTAGGTCCTTACTGAAAAATACTGATTAACCCTTAGACTCCGAAGGGCGCACATATGCGTCCAAATTTGACCATATCAAAATAAATATCACTATGTTTTCGGATTCAGAATTGGCCAAACAACTAAGCAACTGTTTTTAAAAAAATAGAGCTTTCTTTTGGGAAAGTTTGAAAAGTTTTTAAAAATTCTTGGAAATTTTTCAATTTTTTTCAAAAAAAGACAGCGGTACCATAGGGTAAGTGAAAAATCTTTCCACTTTTTGAAATTCCTTTTTCATTTCTAGCTGAAATGAACTGGTTTGAACAGTCTTTTAGTTTTCCTACTTTTCTTCAACCCTTAGACTTCAAAGGACGCACATTTCGTCAAAATTAGACAAAAATACCACCATGTCTTTGAAAGCCCATAAAACTTCTCTGAACAATTTAAAAATCAAACAGCTTTTATAAAGAGAATAAAACGGGCTTTCTTTTGGTACCAGACTTAACTAGTTTATTTCAAACCAATGTCCAGAAATTCAAAATGATAGTTTGAAAAACGTTTTAAAAATCTTGATAACTTCCACTTTTCAAAAAAAACACAGCACTGCCACAGGGTTAAGGTTAGCGTTGAAATAAATTCATCTTGAATTCGCCCTACCACGACGTTGAGGTGTGTCGTTGAGGTGTGTCGTAGAGGTATGCCCACTTTACGTTGAAAATACCCTGGAAATTTCATGAAAAAAAAGCTTTCCTATTGGATCAGTTAAACTTTTTTAGTTTTTTTTATAACGTACCTGATCAAACGATTTTCATTGCTCCAAATTCTCAAGGTGCAATCCATACTTGCTGTTGCAAAAATACGTAATTTCGGACAGGCGTCCAAACATGTGATGACGTCAGAATGATCTTCGCTCAAAGCGTGGTCAATTGGTTTTGCTAAATATGCAACAATTTCGAAAATGTAGTATGTCAAAAGACTCGTTCAATTAACCCTTCTTTTTTTTGTGGTTAAAGTCTGGTTAAAACTAGAAATATTATCATTATGACTTAATAATTCTTTTTTCAGCAATTTTCAAATTATCATATCTCACAAAAAAAAGCATTCTTTGAATCCCAACCTAGCAGTATTACGATGATTGGCCAAAAAGAAAAAACACATATACAGGTATATACATATACACTAAGAAAGGAAACTTTTAGTACCGTTGTTTATTCCATTGGCCCTGATTAAACCAACCTTTATTGTGTCCAAGTTTTCATCATGCATAACCGGTGATGAAGCTAGTGTACTGTTACAGAGGGGGTGTATTGTTACAGAGAGGGTGTATTGTTACAGAGGGCCCGCTTTTGCCTCTCAAAAACTTTTGGAGGGGGGAAGCAGAAACTTACCAAGATAGAAGAGGGGCACTCAAACCACACTATCACGTGTCACCACAAAGGGTAAAAGCTTTATGAGTTTTCACCCAACCGAATGCCTGTAAGGGTTCAAAAATATCGGCATTGTGACTTGCAATCCCTTTTTGGGTAAACTTTAAAAGAATCCGGAGAAAATTTTTGAATTTTGTAATAGAAAAATCACATCTTAAAGGGTACCAAAATCCAATATCTCTCAAGAAATCTGCAGGTTATAGCTGACAGAGTTAAGACCGGTATGATGTTACCTGTATATGTGTTTTTCGTTTTGAACATTGCAAACGAGAATGATGATTTAGACGTATCTTGATACACTACACCAAGTGAATGGTGTACGAATTGAAGATGAGTGACTGGGGCATGATTCATCAACATCAAGAGTGGTGCTAAAGCTTCAGACGCAAATGGAAACACTCGCCAAATCTTCAACGTTAAATCTAAAAGAAAAAAGGAATAAAGTTCCATACCATTCATCAAAGGGACGCTGGGAGGTTTGTGAAGGTGATACGGTGAGCAAAACGAAATGGGAGGTTTGGGGAGAGGTGCGCAACGGAGGCATTATGTACCTTATAATTATATCGTTCATGGGTATCAACATTAGCGCTTTTAAGTACTCGCGAATATTACTGAAGATGAAATTCGCTGATATATTTTATCCGTAATCTTATTACCCTATTACCCTCTAAGGTAATGGCATGAATTTCATTCAAACAAAGAAAAAACGGATTATTTTATCTTCAGACACAAGGCAAAATACTAAGCTGAAAGGGGGAGTGCCATTTTTAAGGGAGGCTTTGTGATATTTATGAAAATATGGCAATTTTTGTGTTTTTTTCAAACTTTTAGGATTTTTTCCAGATTTTCGGGATTTTTATGTCTTACGGAGCCATAAACTGTCTTACGAATAAAGGTTTTCTGTTAAAGGACGCTGACTTTATTCTTGAAAAAAGAGTCTGGTCTTACGGACAAACCATCGTGTAACATCTCTGAGGGATGGGATAATTCCAGCGGTATAAAACCTGAGGCTGAATGTTGTCAAATATTTGCTAATGTACCTTGACTAGATGTAGCCAGTTGATTCAATCCTGTGTTTACAGCCATGCAGCTTATTTCTTCTCTATGTGCCTAAACAAGAAAGTGTTGGAGATTGTCAAGTCGAAATAAATGCTAACCCTAGCTTTTACAAGAAAAGTTCCAATGTCAACCTAACGGCGCAACGTTTCTGGGCCGTCTTGGACGAAAAATATCGTTGTTGTAGGGAATGTCATCGAGTGAGAAGCAAAAAGGTTGGAACAATCATAGAAAAAGTTTGCGAGGAAACGCACTACCTCGCCTAAGTGGTATTGAGAGACGTCGATGAAGGAGGATCATCCTTGCGATTCTTTTGAAAGATTACGTTTAGTACTTATTCGTAACATAAGAGACATTTGACCAAAAAAACAATAATTTTTTGGGATTAAATTTCGCGGATTGCTTTAGCCGTGAAATTTAAATATTTCACGGAGACTTTATTTCGCGTATAGTCCATTTTCTAATTTTTCGCAGATTTCACGGATACTAACACAAGTATTTTACACATAAATTTTCGCTAATTTCTGAGTATCACTCATTAAAATACTTTGTTGATATTAAACCCTTTACTTCGTGAATTATGAAATCACAAGCAAAAAAAAATAATAATTCTAAATTTTAAAATATTTCATAAATTGTTTGTGTACCACCCTTAATTGTGGGCTTAAAAGACGCCAAAAAAGTCCAGAGAATATTTTGTCTTAAAAATTAGCCGAGAAACCTTTTCTGTTTTCAAATTATCGCAATTGTTCAGAATTTTTTATAGGGTTACCTGCGTTACTAAAATGAAAAATTGCAAGAAATATTTAAGAAAAATTGACAAATTCCACCGATGAACCCCGTTTTATAATTTTCGCTCGTATTCAATTTCGCGGATGACTGCAATTCAAACTTTCCGCCAAATTTAATCCTAATAGAAAAAATACTAATAGAACGTTCATTGGTCAACTGACCTGCAAAGAGAATGTGATTCGTCCTTTCTTTTCATCATTCGACCAATCAAAAACCACAATTGTACCATCCATACAACCACCAAGAACAAGTTTCTTTTCTTTCTCATTTGATTTTACTTCGTCAACACTACCATCTCCTTTTGGTGCCTGGAATGAAATTCATCAACTTATTTTTTCTAATCAACCACTCTATTTGGAAATTACAAAAAATAAAACATTATCGATTTCAGCTTTCTACTATTTTCCATGTTTATCAATTATTTATTCAGAATAGCATCTTCAGTTCTGTTTAAACTACTTTCAATGAAGAAGGCATTCCTTGAAACACATACATGGAGTCTTGTGGAATAACCAGCTTTAATTGTCACAACCGTAGACCTCGTTAAGGTATCTTGCACTGTACTCGGCACAGCGTGAATTTCTACCGAATACGGTCCCGTATATTACCATATACCGGGTGCACCACAAAAAAGTTTCAGTCTTTGAAGCAATATTTCTAAAAAACTTCAAGATTTTCAGAAA
>JAUBWS010079943.1:0-12689 GCA_032270445.1 Darlingtonia californica
TTAACCCTTAGAGCGCGGATAACGTATGCATACGTTCAGATTTTACCAAAATACCGCTATGCCTTTGAAGACCTATAACTCCTGAATTCTTGAAAATCGCCTCATTAACCTATATATTTTCTGAAAGACCATGAAATAAACTTTCTTTTCATACCAAGATTAAGTAGTTTCTCGCTTCCAGTGTCCACAAATTAAAGTTGAAATTTTGAGAAATGTTAAAAATATATTGACATTTTTGACAATCTACAAAAAGTTGATGTGTTCTAAGAATTAAACGGGCAGATTTTTCGCCCTTTGAGGTGCCACGTAAACCCTGATTCCCTTTCACTTGAATTAAGTTTGAACTAATATTGAAATACTTACTTTTTCTCAATATAGACAGTATAACTTAAACCTCAAATGTCTTAGAGACGTCTTTTGGACGTTGTAAATATCTAAATTCTAAACCAAACTATGTCACCCAAATGGGAATAATTGAGGTAAACCCATAGCATTTTGTATTCTGTTCCTTGTATAAAACATATAATTGGCGTTAACCCTAATTTTTACAAGCTTTTTTATGTCTTTTGAATTTACAAAAGAGGTGCAAAATTTAGGTTGTCTTTTGATAGGATTGATTATCAGCAATTCAAATGTCTCTCACGTTGTAACAAAAAGTCTTAAATAACTATTTAACCCGTTAAATGAAAAGTAAAATGTTCTACTTGAAATAACAACAACATATATAAGAATGGGTCAGAAAGATTACCCCGCCCGTCTATTTATGAAACAAAAGGTCGACAATAGTAATAGAAAGAGAAGGATGGATCTTTGTTTTGTTTTTTTGTTTGAAAAGATAATTTGTCACATTTCATGTGCAAACTTCTTATACTTCGTTTGCACCTTTATAAAAAAGTATGTTGTTGAAGTGTAGCTAATGTGGCTTTTCACACAACTTCTCACAAGAGACCATTTTCTTAACGTTGTTTTAACTTTGGCTTACATTGTGTGATGTGTGTGTGGATGTAACAGGTCAGATGTTTTTGGTACTTTTTTTAAGAATTCAACATCTTTAATTCATTCAACTGTGTGGCATCCTGTTGACACACTTAATATGTTTAATCAAGCGCTAACTTTCCAAAGTTCTCGAGTTAAACCAAAAAACCCTGGTAATCGTTTTCCTTTTTTCCTTGTATTCATAATATTCATTTTGCAGCTTTCTCTACGGGTGTAAACCCCCCCCCCCCCTGGAAAAAATTTTGTCGGCAAATCCTACTTATTCTGTACTTTGTCGGCAAATTTTTTTGCAGGCCACGGCCCTGCTTATAAAAGCGTCAAATCGTACACCTTTACAAACCTGACCTTTCAAGAGCTTAAGGTTTCGTTTCCAAATCAGGTTTTTTTCTTGGCAATAAACATTTAATCATCAATAGGATATCTAGCAGGCCTCAAATTGTCTCAGAACACTTCGTATTCTCCAGGAGAATAGAATTTTAGATCGAATACAAAACACTGTAGGAGCACAAAATATATGTTGTTTTTTTTCCAGGAAAGCTAAAAAAATCTAACAGGCATCAAAGTTCTCAGAAGACATCAATATTTTCCAGGAAGCCGAAGTTTATAGTCGAACACATCAAATTTTTCAGCAAAGAAGCTTTCAGAATATTCTCCGAATACATGTAAATTTCTAGGAAAATATGTCTTCCGAATAGATGTTTTGCAAAAATGCCCCGTGTGCTGCTTTTGGTCCTCGTGTTTAAATCTTATTTGTCTTGACAACAAATTCCCAAATTTAACATTAGTGAGGTTAAACAAACCAAAATCTACGACGTACCGCCTGTAAAATTAGACACTGACCGATTGCCCCGTTAAAAATTTGTAAAGCATTACAATTTCCAAACCATCTGAGCAACGTTTGCGTCGTAGATTTTGGTTTGCTTAACCTCGCTATCATAGTTAACTTCTCTTTGAATATGAGAAATATTCCAATTTCGGCTCGGTCAAGTTTTCTATAAAAGTGCTTGTTATAAATGGTTGGAAAAACGAAAAATCAAGACAATATGTTCCTTGCTTAATCAAACACTTATTGCAAGCGTTTGTTTAGAAAACTCAATTGAGTCAAAATAGGAATTTTCTCTATCTATATGCTTTGGACAGATTCACGTTCAATATTGTCATGACAGGATATGGATAGAAACTTGAAATGACTTGTTAAAGCTAATGTCGAGAAAGAGGTATTTTACTACAAAAAAATGTCCGTAGTTTAAGACGATATAAATAAAACTCGTTTTCGTTCCAATCAAAAATATTTTATTTGACTACATAACGTATAACAACTAGCTAGGCAACCTATCTCTGATTTTTCTCTTTCTTCTTTCTTTTTTCTATCTTCTTTATTTTTCCTGATAAGTTTTGGAAAAGAAAAGAGCGTGGTCAGTAAAAATGAAATATAATTGTAGGAAGATATCATTATCAAAAACTTAAAAATGTCTCCAATCTAGAGTGATATCTTTTATTTGACATCATATTGCCGTCGTTTTACTGCCTCCAATTTAGTCCATATATCATACAATGTTCTTATCGAAGAGATATAAGAAATAACACAAGTGCAATGCAAGAAAAATGTTATTTGGCTGTAGAATCCACTTCTGCGTTTTGATAGTCCGTATTGCAGACAAAGTGCTGAGCGCGCTGCTGATATTGGTCTATCGCACAAGGGCCGGAAATTTTACGGAGAGAAGCAACTTCTATGCTTGTTTCGAAGTGTTTAAAATTGACAATTGTTGACCGGTTGTAACGTCAGGCCGGTCTACTCGGCTTTTTACGCAATGCAATTGGCTCAGAGGCCTTGACGACGGGCACTACTCTGTTTGTGACGTCAGGCTAGTCTACTGGACTTTTTACGCAATGCAATTGGCTCAGAGGCCTTGACGACGGGCACTACTCTGGTTGTGACGTCAGGCTGGTCCACTGGACTTTTTACGCAATGCAATTGGTTCAGAGCCTTGACGACCGGCACTACTCTGGCCGGAGTAGACCGTCGGTAACGCAAGGCAGTGGAATGTTTTCATTTACTTCGTATTTGATTGACGCCGTGTTAGGAAAATCGTGTTAAAGATTAAACAAATTGAAAGTTATTTTCATGTTTAAGTGATAATGTAGATTGGAAAAACTGTCAATTTATGTTTCGCTAACACTTAACCGGTTCACAAATACATTTCCTAACGTAAGAGTTGAAGTTTGTATGATTATTTTGTAGTAAAGGATTTGTCCATTCTAACTTGCTTGACTCATAGATTAATTCTCTTCTTCAGCTCCTGGTCGTTGGTTACGAGGCGATGGTTGCTGGTGGTTGTTGTTATCTTGTATTTTTATGGATAACAATTGAGCTATTCGACGTCGATAAGATGCAGTGAAGTTGGCGAGTACACCCTTTGCTTGTCTGTTGATTCTTAAGAAGCAAATGCCGTTGATTAATCCGAGTAGCGTCGGAGACATCCAAAAAGAAGTGGTCACAATATTGTGTGTGGCTGGACCAAGATATCGCATAATTGAACCGATACTCAATAGTTGTAGAAGAAGAAGATAACCTTGACTGCATACAAACACCACTAAATATATAAGAGAGAGCCTTACTATGCGCCTGGTTGAATCTGAGATATGCTGATTCCTTCTGTGGTGTTCTCGGAGTTTCTTGATTGAAGCCGCATACAAACTGATAATGCCTACGACGACAAGGATGTTGATTGGACCGACATACTTTGATGCGTAAGCATGGTGATGGTTGATGTTGATAATAGAAGTAAGCAAAGCTTGAAATAGCACCATTACAATATAAGCAAGAATTGCCATTTTGAAACGAAATGGTGTGAGATGTGTACTATAATTGCGGACAAACTTTACACGACAATACCTGTCTATACCAGTCAAGGCAACTAAATATGAAGAACTGTAAAGGGACATGAACTGCGTGATATATATAAATGATAACACGTTACATGAAATATTCTGCGGGAAAAATGATAACGCAGCATTCAAGAAACTTTGTATACTGTTCAGGATATCTACCACGGAGAGATACATGAGCAGTTTGATGGATTGATTTGACAAATTTTGTCTTGTTTTCAAAATGATTCCAACAACAATGAAATTGATGGTTATTCCAGAAATCCCCAAAATAGAGTACGAAGATCCCAGTGCAGTTCTCCATGGATTTGGTATTGAAAGATATTGGCCAATTCTTTGTCGACAAAATGTATTATTTGTGGAATTCATATTTAGCCTGTTAGCGTAGGTAAAACTTTCTTTAATTTAATAAGATTGCAATAAAGGTTGATGATATCTAAATATAGAGTCTAGTGATAATTTTCTCCTTTTCTCCGGAAGTCGTGTATTGTTTCTTTGTCTTTTATGCACATTTGTCCCTGATGCGCAAAGTTGTGTATAGCTCTCTTGCTCTCTCTTACTGAGGTTTTGTTTGAGTGCTATATATAAGAGTAAGAATTCACGCCTAACGACAAAGATCTTCGCATATCTGATAACGAAGATAAACCACATCTAAGAAGAGAGGGCGATTTAAAAGAAACTGAGTTTTAGGAAAAAACCGAAAAGGAGCTGTGACATATTATCAGATGCTTTTATTATGTAAATGTTACATTACATCACTATTTGTCTCTACCATGCACATGCGTGGCCTTTACATCCAAACAACATTTTCTAAGGATGACAAAGTTACTTTGACGTTGTAAAAACATTCAAATAAAAAGTTACTATATGTTGTTAATTGACTTTAATTCTTACCGTTAAATTATTCAAAAAAAACCTTGTTAACTGCATATAAAAAGTAAAATTATTTTAGGGTTCTACTATCCAACACCTTATCTGTTTATTACGTATCTAAGTGAGAAGAAAATATAATTCAGATCAACCTCGTTCCCACGGTTTCTTTGTTGCTTTTTGATCTGTTGATGGCGTGAGAGAAGAAGGCCCTGGAAACGACTGGTGACAATTTGCTCAAATTGAGTAAATTTTAATTTATGCAATATGTAAGTTTTATTTGCCAAACATTTATAATAATTACACACACAGAGGAATATTTTGTGTGTGGCTATTTTTAATGTTTTCGATAGTCACTTGCTTATTGCATAAATCTTCTTCTTCTCTCGCACCATCAACTATCAAAATGTGAGAAAGAGGTCTTGGGAATGAGGCTGAATTCAGACCGTAGATTTTGATATGTGAATAAACCTTGAGAAAATTTAACTTGCTTTAGTCAAAAATTATTTTCTGCCGAACATTAAAACAGTATTTTCTTGACAAATTGACTTTGAATAAAAATAAAGTCGAATTCCATTTTTGAGGTTGTTTCAGCAAACTTCCAGATCTGCAAACTTCAGCAAGAAAATCTACCGTTGAAATAAGATTCTACACCTTTGGCTTATTAAATGCTAAATTCAATATTCATTACTTCTATTTTTATGTACCGGGTGCGCCACAAAAAAGTTTGAAGCAATATTTCTTAAAAGCTAAAACGTTTTCAGTTTATTTAAACGTTTTTACCCTATTTTTTGTTAAAAATTGACGTTTTTTGAAAAGTAACATTAAAGTTTTTTCTTAATACTGTATCTCTTTAACGAATTAACCAAATTTAATGTATGTACATCAAAATTTAAGTTAGGCAATTCTCTTTACATTGAATTTAAGTTTATTTCTGAAAACTTTGTAGTTTTTAAGAAATATTGCTTCAAAGACTGAAACTTTTTTGTGGCGCACCCGGTAGCTATCTTCAAGATTCATTCATCTGAAGGGACGTTGTTAAACGAACTTAAAAAAATACAAATGCAAGCTTTACCTACGACACGCCTACAGCCTCTTCAAATTTATGGCAAACTTTTTGGTACACATATTCCCATGTGCCTGAGGCGGAACTTTTTAAAGAAAATTATGAAAAAAGATTTTGGAAATCCCCATTCTCTAGTTTTATCATAAAGCACAAAAAATTTGTAGATTGATTATAGAGTTGGAATACTGAAATTTTTCTTTCCCCTTCCACCCAAAGCATGGTGGTCCGTACGGTGGTGCCTGCAGATGCTACTGTATCGACTTTAACCACCTAACCATATATTTTGTGTTACATAGGCGTACGGGAAATAAAAACTTCACAGAGCAGTGCAAAGTTTTGCCCAAAAAGTGAAAATGTGACCGAAAATCGAACGTGCCCATCAAGAGAGTGAAGCAAGCGGTAACAGCTGTCACTGGATGCACCCTTGGCCATAAGACTTATTTAATGTGATTGTTAAATTTTGCGTCAGGTCTTACATTAATTTCTATTTTATTCACAAAAAAAATTACGTATAATGCAGTCCATAGCTTGCTCCTTATTTTTCTTCCGTGACAGTAATATTTTGTGCTGCCCGAAAATGAACATTTTGGACTAAGCTGGGGCTTTTTCAATAAAAAAAGGTTCTTTAAACTGGTATCAAAGATAACTGTTTCTATATTTGGAGCACAAGATGGCAGAGTCTTTTTGTAATTTGTTCAGTAATAACAAATGTCACCAATCTTATCTTGAAATGTTTAATTTGTATGATAATTTCAGTTTCTAGAATTTATCACATTTTTAGTTACACTTCGCTCGAGTTTTGATTCTTTTCGTCAGTTTCTGATCTTTGATTCGAGGGCAATTGTTGGTGGCTTTCGTTATTTTGTACTTGCGTGGATAAAGACTGAGCTATTCGACGTCGGCCAGATTCAATCCAGTTTGCCAATAGACTCCTAGCTTGTCTGTTGATTCTCAAGAAACAAACACCATTGATTATTCCGAGCAACGTCGGTATTGCTCCAAATGACGTCTCAAGAATTCCGTGTATGTTTGGACCAAGGTCTTTGGATATTGAGCTGATATTTAGCAGTTGAAGAAGAAGAAGATAACCTTGACTGAATATATACAAAACCAAATAGACAAGCGAAAGCCTAACTATGCGTTTGGTTGAATCTGAGATATGCTGATTCCTTCTGCGGTGCTTTCGGAGTATTTTGATCGATGCTGCATATATGCTGATCGTGCCTACAACAACAAAGATATTGATTGGACCGACATATCTTGATGCATAGCCATGATATTTGTTGACGTTGATCTGAGAATTGAAGAAGGATTGAAACAACACCATTACAATATATATCATAATTGCCAATTTGAAACGAAATGGTGTGAACTTTGAATTGTAAGTGTTGATATACTTTACACGGAAATATCTGTCTACACCAATCAAGGTAACTAAATAAGACGTACTGTATATTGTCACGAACTGCGTGGTATATATAAATGACAAGACGCTACACGAGATGCTCTGCGGAAAAAGTGATAAAGCAGCATTCAAGAAATTTTGTATGCTGTTTAAAACATCTACCCCGGAGAGATACATGAGTAATCTGATGGATTGGTTTGTCGAATTCTGTTTCGTTTTCAAAATGATTCCAATCACAATTGAATTGATGATTATTCCAGAAATCCCCAGAGCAGAGTACAGGGTTCCCAGCACAATTCTCCATGTTGATACTACTGATAAATAGTGACTTAGCCTTTCTTGACAAAATGTTTTGTTGGTTGTGTTCATCATGAGTCGTTGAATACGAGAGGTCAAAAAATATTTTTAAAGCTTTGAATTAACTTGCTTGAAACGATTTCCAGTCCAGGTTATTGAAAATATTTTGTTTTAATTTGCAACACTGAACATTTGAGACTTCTTTCCTCATTTCAGTAATGATACTGTACTGTCATTTATGCCTTTGTCAGTATTGGTAATGTTGAAACTTGCATGTCAACTATTTTCCAAGCAAAGTATGTTTGAGCTTTTTATATCAAAGACCTTAAATATTTGATGAGAAGAAAGAAAACCAGCTTCAAAGAGAGAACGGTAAGTTAATTCGTTTTAGGAAAATAAAAAAGGTGTGACCCTATTATCGCCTATCTATTGCACTTATTGCATGGATAAATATTTAATATTCAATTTTGCTTGATAATACTAATGATTTAGGATGTGCGAGGCTTTTACATCAAAACAACATTTTTTAATGATCGCCATGTTACGTTGTTACAATTTCTCTTTTTCAATAAAAAAGGCCTTTACTTTCTTAAAAGCACTTTTTTATTTCGATATTGAGAAACACAAAGTCCTAAATACCTGAAATATTGACCACATCTCAATAAAATTAGACTACTGGAGCCTGTCATAATTCAGACATCTCTTTTGTGTGTATATTACAGTAAAAGCTGAAATGGACCTCCAAGATATTCGAAAGGATTTAGCATATTGGACAATAGGCAAAATGTGGATTTTGTTAATCTTATGTCATATTTTTCTACTATTGGTCTCTACTATTTCTGTCTATTTTGCAGACCGATGAAAAATTCTTTTCAAACCTCACACCCTCCAAATGTTTTAACCTTAACCGCCAAACTCTACGCTACGGGTAAGAACTTTTGACATGAAAAATTGTCTGTACCAGAGCTTCCCGTCGCACTTTGTAATTCCATCACACTTTTTAATCTAATTGTTCACACTTTGTAATCCCATCGCACTTTTTAATCTAATTGTTCACGCTTTGTAATCCCTATCGCACTTTGAAACCCAAGTTGTCACACTTTGTAATCTCTTCTAATGATTGTGTTTTTGTAGGAGGTAGAAACTCATTATTCTAATTTTAATCACTTGTTGTAGGTAAAATTCCTTAATTATCGATTAATTAGTCCAAAAAAGTAAAGTGCTTGTTTTCTCTTGAAACTTTTCACAATAATTAAGCTTGATTTGATTTTAAATCCAATAAAGGAAATTAAAATTTAATTATCAATTAACTGCCAATGAAGTTCGTTTAATAATGGTACACAATCTGTAATTTGTAATAGAAAAAGCGAGAAAGAAATGATAACTGTTCTTGGTGTTTGTCAGCTAAATAAGTGAATATAGTCACAAAATACAGATAATGACTACATAAATAGAAGATAGCATGGTTGGGCCCATACTTTTTTGTATATTTTCATATTATTATTATTATTATTTATTTATTTATTAAGGCAGGTCGTACAAAAATGGCAGTGAAATAAACACTGATGTAGACCTACAAATATAAAACTAATAAAATAAAAGTAAAACCATTGGACTGAGGAAGATCAGAGATTCCAAGAATTGAAGTGCTCAAAACACAGATAAAATTAGCGTTTAACAAATTTCACGAGAGTTATAGTCTCAGATTTACTACTCTCTTTATTTTAGATTTATTACAAATATTACTCTCCCGTGCTTAATTACAGGGTGGGTGGAAAAAGGAGGTGGAATATAATTCCTAAATTTTTTGAAATGGGGAGGGGCTCAAAATAGAATGAACTTGGGGGCAAATCGAGGTTTTTCCTGGTTCTATGCGTGAGAATACTGTTGTTTCATGGATGAAAGTCCCTAAATAAGGGGAGGGGGATAAATAGGAGGTGGATGCTTTTGAACATTGAAAATTTTGAAAATTGGGAGGGGGTTATTCTGAAGTGCACTTAGGGGTGAAAAATTTCAAAAAATGCAATTTGACCCCTCCCACTTGTAAGTAGTCGTTAGAGTAAATGCACACTTTTTGGTGAATCCAGTTCAATTATTTCTTAGTTAGTTTTTAACCCCCCAAATCAATATGTTGAATGGTCAGCTTTCAACCTAACTGACAATTTCAAAATTTGGTTTTCTTAGTTGGAATTAAAACAGTCAAATTAACAACCGTGGAAACTTTCAACCAAAAGCAAGATTTTTTACTAATTTGGACTTAATTGATAAATGATTGACGAATAAGAACAAATTAACTTAATCATGCAATTACTTTTCCATTCTGGAATATGTTGAGTTTGATTGACAATTGATTGATAATTAATTTGATATTTGGAATTTTGCCAACAAAAAGTGGCTAAAATTAGTATAATGAGTTTCTGTTTCCTTGAAAAGTACAATTAAAGGGATTACAAAGTGTGACAAAGGGGATTGCAAAGTGTGACAGGTCTCTGAATTACAAATTGTGGATTAGAAAGTGCGTTAGGTTTGGGATTAAAAAGTGTGAGAACTTGGATTAAAAAGTGCGTTAGGGATTACAAAGCGTAAAAAAGTGGATTATAAAGTGCGATGGGGTTACAAAGTGCGATGGGGATACAAAGTGTGACGGTACGCCCGCGATCGGCAAAACTGAATTTTCTACTTATGTTATCTTTTGTGAGAAAACTCTGGCTGAGAAAACTTTGGCTCAAAGAGCCCCTCCTCCATAAATTTTTCGAAAAATGCTAGTTTTGGCGCCAAAATTTGTAATCTTATTAATTATTGATGTGATCAATAAAAATAAGTGAAAACTACTCAGATATCCTTATTCTACTGTAAAAATACGTTTGAACGATATGAATATCGAGCAAAAGTCTTAGTAGAGTTTCTTCGCTGGTTCTTCGCGCTAATTAAAGTTGCCAGTTATGCCGTACATTATAATGTCTACAAACCATTGATGTAACGATAATGACAACTGTGTTTATTAAAGCTAGTCCTTCCAGAGTTCAATTTGATTTGTTCAATATCAACTAATATATAATGAACGTCCTAAAGATGTGATCTACCTATTGAACTCTCAAATTTCCTGTTTGTTGGTTAAAGCTAAAATTTGCTTGGTTTTCGTTTTTTTTAGCTCCCTTGGCTGATGTTTTGATTTCATTTGTCGGATTCTGCATCCGTCATCAAAATGGCGCAATATTCAGGCTTTTAGCTAATTATCATCACAGGTATAGTTGATACCTCTGCCAGTACAAAAAAGTGATCTGGTTTGTTAAACGCTTCTTTTGAGCCATACATGAACATTATTTGAAGGGTGAAAGTGCATTTGGTTTTGAAATCCGGCATGGATGGATATGGCTGAACAATAGCTGGCAGTTAAAGTAGAAGATAAGGTCATTTAGTGTCATTTTTTGCATCAAAATAATGTGTAATGACATTTCAATGACTTTTGTCCCTCTTTCAGGCTTGTGTGACATTAGCAGATGCTACTGTCATGTTGATACAGGATATATCATCCTATTCCCATGATGTTTATAAGTGTTCTCAGTAAACCAGACTTTCTTTTGAAGCAGTTGAAAGCTTAATTTCAGGCTAATAATAACGAGTAAGACTTTTTACTGGAATATCAAACACATGTTAGGATTTAAGTTTTTGAGTTTTTAAGGCTGAAAATGGTTTAAGGGGTTCTGAGATTTCTCCTTTAAACGTTTGCAATTCTTGCCAATCCGGCTGAGTAATTATTGAAATTAGCATGTAATTTTTAGAGAGTTTAGAGACTGCATACGAACAACACTTAATAAAGTCTTACTATGCTTTTGCTTCAATTTTAAATATGCTGGTTCTTTCTGCGATGTTCTCGAGTTTAATAATGTTCTTGATTAAAGTTACGTATTAACTGACAATGATTGTACGACAACAAGAATGTTGAGTGGACCTGAATATTTTGTTGCACAGCCACGATACCTCATCATATTGATAGAAAAAGTGACCACAAATTGACTTAACATCATTATAATATAAACAAAAATTTCCAATGCTCTATCATTTAAATTTCTATCATTCACCGTTATACAACGGTGATACGCTGATAGCTTCATAAGATCCTTCCATTTGCAAACTAACTGACTATTTTTTATATTAAACTGCCAAACCGCTCTGCACGCACCACCATCCCTAAATAACACGATGACGTCATAATTCTCACTTTGAGACGTCATAACTTGTAATAAGTAAATTTTCTTAATTTTAACTAAGAAAAACTTTTGTTCAGGACAAAATTATCTTACTAATGATATATGACTTATCATATTTTGCTTCAATAAAAAATTGGCGCTTTTTGATATTTTGATATTTTTAATTCTCATTTTGAGGCATTATAACTCGTGATACGTTGATTTCTCATTTTGTTCTAGGCAACAATTTTGTTCATGACATAATCATCTTTGAAACGGCATGTAATACGTTATTTTGTAAATAAATGACTTTTGCAAAAACGATGCTGATGTCAGCAACCAATTGACATTGAGAGGTGTATGGTGGCCTATGGGTGCATTAGGAGTTTTCTAATTATTTCTTTAAAAAAATCCTACTTTCTTTTCAATTTCACTTCTAATGTAATATTATTTTTGCTTTCATCACTTTCATTTTAAGTTCACTTTCAATTTCATTTTCACTTCAATTTCACTTTCACTTCATTTCACTTTCATTTCGCTTTCAATTCATTTTCAATTCACTTTCAATTTCATTTTCAATTCAATTTCACTTTCACTTCATTTCACTTTCATTTCGCTTTCAATTCATTTTCAATTCACTTTCAATTTCATTTTCAATTCAATTTCACTTTCACTTCATTTCACTTTCATTTCGCTTTCAATTCACATTCATTTCGAAATTGAAATGAAATTAATTCTTAGCCGAGGAGGGCAATAACCATAAAAACTCTGTATCCGTGGCCGAGAAGGGCAATAACGAATCGAAATGGCAAACCAGCAATTAAACGACCTGAAACGAGCCACTTTTGGGATTAAACGATCCAAATAAAGTCTCATCATCATCATCAGGTCGAGGTATCAATCTCGGATTGAGGTGACCATATCCCTCCATATATCCCTGTCCGACATAGCCGCTGGTAAGAGGCTTGCATGCAGT
>JAUBWS010079954.1:0-12689 GCA_032270445.1 Darlingtonia californica
CTTTCCCGTCTGCGTTATGACATAGGTTTTCGTAATCTTGTATATTTTCTCGTAACGTTCTCCAATCTGAATTGTGTGGTCATATATTTGTACCCGCATCTTCTCATATCTTGTTCTTACTGCAATCTCTCTATTTATGTTGTCATTTCGGACGATAACCACCTTCTCTTGGTATTGCTGAGGGGTAAAAATCTGGTAGACATATCCCGCGGTATCATTCATGGACGGGTATATGTCTGTGTGTTTTATCTCCCTCTCGTCTTTAATCCAAATGACCTTGCATTTCATCTCAAGATAAGATTCTGTGCTACACCTCCAGGTATTTGCTCCCGGAAATTTGGTGTGTTGGTACTCCTCTTGTTCCACCGTTTCGAGCACATTTGGTTTCCTGAACCGCCTGTGTCCATCGTAAAGCTTCGTTGGTTGTTTTCCGTCGTTGAATGCTACAATTGACAAGGTAAATCTCCAACCATCTCTATCGCCTTTATGGTGCATGACAACATCTTGTTGACATCTATTTGTCTTATCAGTTTCACATTTACTGGCGAGTATTTCGTCGTAAAGCTTATACGATTCGGTTTCATTAACATGTTGTACATTCAGTTTCGTCATTATATCGTGAAATTGTCGTCTTTCTTCCTCTTCTTTGGTCGTGTTTATTTTGGTGGCCATTCCTATGTGGAAGAAAGGTATGTTTGTGTTGTTAGAGGTGATGTTTAAAGGTTCAACTGGTAATCTTATTTCCAATTCCAGGTCTTCGCTCTTTTTATCTTCCTCTTTCTTTTTAAACGTCCATCTCTCTATGCCCCGGTATCTACTTCGGTGGATGGTCAGTTTATGTAGTTGTTGTATATCTGTTTTTTTCTCCTCCATAAATGTGGATTGATATACTTTGTCTTCGTCCAGCTTATATACCTTTTCCTGGATAATAAACATTCTAGCTGGTCCGTATGTGATCAAGTGTGCTTCACCTTGGTTGTCTTCCACAAACCGTTTACGCTTGATCATCGGCCTCAACGACTTTGCCTTCCATGTGTGTATCTGTTTTACCGGATGATATTTGATCTTTAAACTCCGGAGGTACATCATCATGAAATTTATAAGCTTGGTTAGCCCCGCATTGTCGTGATTGCTCTTATCCGTGAACATTCGGCAAGTGTCAAATGGTATTGAAGCCGGATAGGGTATATGAGGATGAGCAGTACAGGATTTCATCACGTATCCTTGATACGTTATCTTGTCTAGATTGCTCGTGCAAGGTGCTCTTATCGCGTCTCTGCAGAACAGCCATGCTATCTCCGTCGTATCCCCGTATCCCGTTTGTAACCATTCAATCTCTCTGAAATCCATTTTTCCTTCCGTATTCGTAGGAAGAATGGCATATGTTTTTTCTTTCCAAGTCCACAAATGATTTTGCTTTATCTGTTTTACTGGGAGAGTAGTTTCGTCCTCCCACTCCTCCATATCTTGGAGTTCATGCACCCATTCCTTGTGCCAAAGGATTATGTTCGATACAATGGATGATTCTTCAAATGAACCCTGTTTCTCCTCTTGTACCGATAACATAAGCTCTGGAAGCAATGTCGCTTTTTCCCAAGGTGTCAATGTCATTTGGTCTACTTTGAACGACTTTTTTGTGTTAAAGGTTCCTGCCGTTTTCGTCTCCGTTCTTTGAATTCTTTCCTTGGAAAAGATGTAAGCGTCAAGGCTTAACTTTTTCGGAATATATTCTAAGACTTTGGCTTCGGCATAGGTCTTCTGTAGGATTGTTCGCCTGTGATAGGGTATGTCATCACATGTGTATAAGGTTTTATCCTGTCCTTGAGTTACTTTGTTGTGTGACTTTGTGGTCTCTTTGTCTTGGCTTTTTCTTTGCTTGAATGGAATATCAGCCTTTGATCTCGACATCCAAGTAGCTTCCGTAGGGTTCTCAACATACCATATGTTGTGTGTATACTCGTTTGATATTCTTATCTGTTCTATACCGGGTCTGTTAACATACACCTGTATCTGAAACATTAGTATTCCTTGGTCTTCCAGTGGTATCGGTAATTTACTCACGTATAATCTTTCTTCCATTTGATGGATACTATGACGTTTCCACAATCGATTGTTATGGAAGAAAAGAATTATAATGCTGATTTGATAGAAGTCAGCTTTTGGAGCAATTATTCGTACCTCCCATGGAGATGTTTCTTTCTGAACAGATCGATTATCCGTGTTGATGTTGAATCTTGTTTCTATGCCTGGCAAATAGTAGAAGGTGTTACCAAGTTTGGTTATATTTGTCGCAGTTACATTATTATTGTCCACCATGAAACAACAATTATCTTCTTTCGTCTCATTGGTGGCACATCTTCTATTTTCCCAGCTTCGATATTTTTGGCCTTTTACTGCAGTATATCTTGACCCGTAACATTCAATGTCAAAAGTACTCAGTGTCTTCCATTTAGCTGCTTCGTATAGAATTTTGTCAGGCAAGATCACTCTTCTTATCTTCTGATTTTCTATGTGGATTTCAGTTTCTGCCAATGTTACCGTTTCGTTTCCATCTGAAATAAGAGTACACATTTGCATTTTGTCATTATCCATCATGGTTTGAGGAGCTATTTTCGAGGCTGGAATATATTTTGTTGGCTCATCTGAGTGGAACAAACTCCTTTTTGTCCTCTCACTTCCAACGATGTTAGCACTTAATAACAGTAGTATCGTTATATATTTCCATCTGAAATTGGTTTTTGTCATCGGACCTGGATTCCTTTCCACGTCGTTGTCTTGGGTAATATCTTTGAATATTTTAGATATTATTATGATTACAATTACTATCAGTGTAAGAATCATGAAGACGGCTGTGACAATAGCGTCAACTTGTGGATAGACCGGGCCAGGATTACTTTCTATGTCTCCATCCCTTGTCAGATCCTTCTTTTTGAATTTTGTAGCTTCTAGTAATCCGAGAAGTATATATAGTACAACCAAAGCTAATACCATGGGTACGATTGCTGTAACAATTGTTGCCTTCCATGGATCTTGAAATATGTCTTTGATTGTATTGGGACCAGGGTTCGCTTCTATGTCCCCATCTTGAGTTAAATCCTTCTTGTACTTTCTTTTCTCATGGCAATAAATCCTAATGTAATTGTGTACTTGTATGGGTATAGATACCATCATAGCTATCAATATCATCATAAGAATAACCATGTGGATCCGATCCTCTCCATTCCATCCATCATTTTGGCAAGTGGGACCGGGATTTGATTCAATATCCCCATCTTCTGTTAGACTTCTTACATTGGTTTTGCTCTTTGTGATGTAGTAAATCATGATTGCAACCATTACTATCAACAAGATTATTGGTGCTATCTTTAGGTAAATTTCCGCATCTTTTTCGAATAAGCTTTGTTTTCCTTCCCTATACGGGCCAGGATTAGCTTCGATGTCTCCGTCTTGTAGTACATCGTGTGGAGGATCATGTTCATAATCTTGATCCTGTTGGTTGAGCATGCCGAGTTCGCGGAACATCGATATTCTTCTAAACTCAAACATGTCAACTGATTGTCTTTCTCTAATATTTCCTAATCTTCCTTCTCTGAGGAAGATCTCGAAGTGGTTTTCTTGGAAAAGTTGGGCAATGTATGGAAGTATTTCGTCTTCTTCTTCTCTATCGTCTCTTTCTTCCGTTGGATTTTGTGCTTTTAACAATTTCCATTCTTTAAAATTAGGAAATGATGTTGGGCCCGGGTTTGATTCCACGTCACCACAACTTGTTAAATCTTTCTTCCAACGCTTTTCCGAAGATCCTCTTCTACTGTCGTAATTCCTGCACCATTTTATGTAGTCTCTTACTTCTTCTATTTTCTTGTCTATCTTTCCATCTTCCCTGCTTTCTTCCAACATTCTCTCTACTTTCTGTCTCTGTAAATATCTAAGTGTTTTCATCAAATCCTCATGATATTTAGTTTGCACCACCCCCTCCTCAAGAGGAGTGTAACACGGTTCTACTCGTGGTGAAACGACTTTCTTGACATAAATAGGTTCAATGTTGTTGACAGATCGTCGGGGACGTTTGAAAAAGGCAGTGACTCTACCAATTTCTTCACTGGTTGGATCAGAATGAACTTTGCATTTGCAACTCTCTGGTTGCCAGTCATCAATGTAGTGACAATTCTCTTCTGGCATCTGTGTGACCTTTTGGTTCGACATTTTTGCGTGAATGACAACATTTTCTCGTTCAGGTTCCTTTTGTGGGTTCTCTGAAGTCCACCGGTCCATTGCTTGTCGGTGTGTGGACTTTTCAAACTTGCTCTTTATTTTATCTTTCGGCAAATAATATGCCGTTTCTAATCTAGCCAAACCTGGTTCCTGCGAGTACGGGTGTTGCCATCGGAGATACAATTGCTGTTCTCCGCTTTGAAGTCCAGTGAGATAGTACACAGCGATCTTGAATTCACTGTCACCAGTGACATCCTGTTTGTCGCCATCGTGAAAAACATCAATGGATTTTGGTACTGCCGTGGACTTTGATGGTGCGACGGCATACGAATCCAAATCTTGGTCTTCGAATTTTCCGGACTGTTCTTTGTCGGTATATTCGGTAATTAAGCAGTCTGTGATGGTGACAATTTTTCCCTGCGCATGTCCATACGCATGCATATTGCCGTCTCCGGCAAGTGCAAATGTATACGGTACTTTTACTGGCGGGACTAATTTCACCATGTTGTCAGTGTGTTCATTGCTTATGCAAGTATCGTCTGGAGGAAACTTCGAGCGTGACAGCGCGTCCGCGATAATGTTTTCCTTTCCTTTTATGTATTGCAATTTGGCGCCACTTGTGTTGATAATAAGCAAACCTCTTGCTCGTCTTCCATGTATGTCCAATTTCTTGGTTGCTGTTAAAAACGTGAGGGGCTTATGATCGGTGTGCAGAAATGCATTCCCCATGTTTATTCGGGGTGTTAATTTGTCAATTGCAAGGAGGATTCCGGCTAGTTCTCGATCAAGGGCACACTCTCGTATCGCCTCGCTATCAAAAGCTTTGGAGTCTAGGTCGATAATCTGGTTTCCTTGCATTGCAATATAACCTGCGGCTTGGTCCGACGCATCAGAGTAAATGTGGACAGGTATGTCTGGCTTGATGGCGAAAATGACTGCCTTCGATTTAAGTTCTGATATCAATGCCATTACTCTTTGATTGTCGTCGTCAGTTAGTTCCTTGTTTTCTACGTTCTTATGTAGTTTGGCGGACAGGAACTTTGTCTTGTGCGCGTATTGGTGTATGTATTTCCTATAGTACCCTAATACGCCCAAGATTTTCCTTATGTGCTTCTCTGGATCTGCATCTGCTGTAAGAAGTGCCTGTTCCAATTTTGTTTGGACCTTGTCGCATATTTGGTCTGACACCGTTCTTCCCCCGGATACGATCTGGAACCCGAGGTACTTGCCGGATGTCACACCAAAATGACACTTTGCTGGTAAGATTTTCAAACCATTTTCGTACAATACGTCTAAGATTGCATTAACTTCCGTGAAAAGATCTTTCAAGTTCTTGGCGTACGCGTCAACATCATCGACGAAATTATCACCTGTCTTGATCTTTCCAGCCATTCTAGCGGCTTCCATAATCTTGTAAATAATGCGCTGAAATTTTTGCGCACTATTCGTCCATCCCATGGGCATAACATTGTGCTCATAGAGCCCGAATGGAGTGACGAATGCCGTGTATTTCTTTGAATCTTCTTCGAGAGGTATCTGCCAAAAACCTTTCTCCAGGTCCATGAAGGCGAATACCTCTCCCCAACCAATCTTATCAAACATTGCCAGAATGTTTGGCAGAGGATAAGCGTCAAAGACAGTGCCTTTGTTGAGTAACCTAAAGTCAACAACCAGCCTCCATCTTTTTTCCCCTTCTTTCAAAATTGGTTTCGGTACCATTATGACCGGGGACGCATACGGGCTTTGACTTTCCCGTATCATCCCTGTTGCCAACATCTCTTCTACGATAGTTTTACATGCTGATTCCTTTTCAGGACTCATCTGGTATGGCTTCGCACGTGGCATAGCAGCGTCTTCTCTCATTATTATTTCAATAGGTTCAACGTTTACGTTCCCGAATGGTAATTCTTCAAACCTCTTCGTTTGTTCTTCCAACCACTCCTTGGTAAAATACTTATCAGTATCTGCATGCGTCTCTTCCACCACGATTGACGGATGTCTATCAGGAATGGGTATTTCCACTGGCGTCTCCTTAGTGAATTCGTCCATTTCGGGACATGACTTTGATATTTCTAACTCCTTTTCGTGTGTGACTTGAGCTTCTACGTGCATTGTGTATAACTTGAGGCCGTCGGTGGTGTTAGTTGCATTCATGAGATGTTCCTGACCTCCGGAACAAAACATTTGCCATTGGCCTTGCGTGTAACCGACGAAACACTCATAAGACTTGAAGAAATTACGTCCTAAAAGGGAAAGTCCATTTCCACCCCGTACTATAAGCGCTTCCACTGGATAGCACTTCTCCTTTATAACGATTGGTAGTACCGCGGTAGCTATTGTGTCAAGTTTCTTTCCCGATGCTCCGGCAATCATGGGTGTCGGGCCATATTTGATAGGAATCTGTAACCTTTTCGCTTCCTTTTCAGTTATGAGGGTCATCCATGCCCCACAGTCTATGAGCATGATGCCTTCTTGTCCATTTGCCATCTTAAATGTCATTAGGGGACTTTCGTCATCCATACTAGTGGCAATGTAGTATTCCCCGTTTGCTGCCATAACCTTTTCCATTTGATTAACTACGCCAGCTAACCCCAATGGGCAATCTTTGGCTTCATGGCCTACTTTTCTACACTTTCTGCAAGGTGGACCATGCTTCGTCCAACATTGCTCTATAGTATGTCCTGTTTTGTTTGTACAAGCTGGATGTGTGCACATCCTCGGTGTTTTTCCTTTATAGCCACTTCCTGGCGTTGGTTCTCTTTCTTTATTCTGATTTGCAGCTCTTTCTTTGTCTCGAACTTCTGTCCTACAGTCAGCTCGTACATGTCCAAATCTTTTACACCCTTCATAAGTACACTGAGCTCCGCTTGTGTATTTACCTCCTTTCCTTTTTCCAAAGTCTTTAGGCTTATGTGAGTCTCCTCGGGTGCTTTGCTCTTTCTTTTCATTTCCTACATCTACTCTGCAGTTCTTATTTGAATGTCCGATACCATTGCACCTTGTGCATATGGTCCGACATTTGGCTTGGATATGACCAACTCGATCACATCCATGGCATGTCTCAGCCGTTCTCTCTCTGCGTCTAATGGAATTTACCGTGTGTACGCTACTAAACAGTTTTACCCGTTTAGCAGCTTTGTCGTAGGTATCGCATCCTGACTGCATCATTAGGTCCTTCCTAACATTCTCATCCACGCCATTCATTAAGAGAGTTTTCTGGATCTCCTGATTCACAGGTGCCAGTTCTTCAAAATACTGTTCTAGCTCATTTAAGAACTCGTTGATAGGTCTTCCGTTTTGTTTACATTGTAACATTTCTAATGACCTCTTTTGTTGATGGGTTTCATCCATTTCCATATTCAGTAGTTCTCGTCTGACATATCTCCAGTCTCGAGTTTTGGGACCATCAACCTGATGAGCAGCGTTTGCTCTTATCCATCTGCGTAATTGAGTGTTAGGTTGATCCTCAAGTAAAATCTTAATTACTCGGATCTTCTCACCATCTTTCCAAGCCTTTGATGCTGCTAAGTCCTCGAACTCTTCTATGAACTCACGCATGCTGTTAGCGTATCCTTTCTGTCGTTTTGCCTGAATCCCCGCATATTTCGGAAAGTCCGAGAGACGTAGATTCAGAAGATCAACAGGACCTTCTAGATTCATAGTGTATACTGGCGGACTAGGCAACGTTGGCCTAGCTGGTAAAGTTGGCATAGCTGGTAAAGTTGGCATAGCTGGTTCATTTTCTTCGTTTACGATTGTTTCGTCTGTCATTTCATCCGAAGATATTTGGATATATGTGTCTTTTTCGACTCCGAAGTCTATGTCTTCTATATTGCCAACTGCCTCTTCCATTTCCATCTGTGACGCGGCATCCGTGGTGTACACGTAATCCTGAGAATCGTCCAAAGGTGGAATCTTGGTTGTATTTTCTTCTATCTTTGTAGGTATTTTTATATTTGCTATATTAGCTTTAACATCAGATGTGTCGGGTACCCCTTCTTTGGGCGTATTAGCTCTTGTCCGACTTGATATAGTAGATGAACTGTATGTGTCACCTGATGTCTTTGATTTCGTGTTCATTCTTTTCTGTGCTGATTTGTTGACGATTTTTGTTTCCACTCCAGCGTATCTAGCTTTTATCTCTTGGGAAATATCTTCCAATGTTTTTCTTCTGTTTTTCTTTTCATCTGGTAGACCTGTTAGAGTTTGAATCCCCGTTGTTAAGGTTCTCCCTCCCTGAGAGTCAGCATCAGAAATAGAATTGTTGGGTTTTGTCGTCTCTGAACCAGCATTCATCTTGGCGTAAAGGAAGTCATATTGCTGCTTCATAGCGTCGTACTTCTCTTTATCCTTCTGGGCTGCAGTTTTGTACTTTGATTTCAAAGTCTGTTCATTTTTAATCTTCCTTTTCAGGTCAGTGATCGCGACTGACTCATCTTGATCATTCAACCGGGATTGAGTGTCCTCTGATTTGGCCTGAATTTTAAGTGCGACATTTTCTTCCAAAATGTTTTGGTATTTGTCTTCCAATACTGTGTATTGTTTGTCTAGATCGGTCAGGTTATCCTGTAATCTGCCGATTTCTTCTTCTGACCGGGCTTGTTCTTTTGACATTTCTGTCATTTCTTGAGCCATATTCGAGGTCATATCTTCGTGATATCGGATACATTCATCCTGATCAATCATTTGCATATGTAAACGGTCTTGCTCTGCCGTCATATACTCCACTTCTTGTGTGGTAGTTCTGCATTGAAGTGTATTCTTCAATTTCAGATTCTCCTTCTGTAGGTCAAGAACTGTCTGATTCAATCGATCTGTGTGTGCATCACGGTTTCTCAAACCGTTCTGCAGCGTTTCTACCGATTCTTCCAATCCTAGGTATTGCTGTTTGAACTCATCGTAGTCTTCTTGGAGTTCTATTTTGTCTTCCAAAGCTCCTAAAAGATCATCTTGGCATTTCTCTAATTGAGCGCGGTAGTCTTGTATGGTTAGGTGGAGATCATTCTGGTTTCTTTCCAGATCTTTTCTCAATCCACCGTTTTCAATCCGTAATCTCGTATTTGCTTGGACGAGAACTGGACTTGGGTCCGCTCTCCTAATTATACCTTTGAGATCGAAGTTGACTTTCTTCAGAGCTTGGTTCTGCTGTGCTACAGCATCATCGTGTTCTTGATGTGCTGTTCCTGGTGGAATATCCGTTCCTAGCCCTAAATCCTTGTATATTTCGTCCGGATTTTCTGGATCGAATGGATAGCGATGAACACAGTCAGAGTGATCATCTACTGGAGTTTCTTCCGGGACGACATCATCACCCCAAAGGCTTCTGTCTATCTCGGAAGGTTCTAGAATTGGGATAATTGAAGGATCATCTCGTGGTGCATCCCTTGGTGTAATTCCCATTTGTGTCGTTGTTGGCGAGAATATATCAAACTCGTCTGTGGACGGAACCGTTCGTTTTGGTTCGTAATCCAAGCTAGCTTTGTATTCCTCTAACTGAGGTGTCGACAAATCCGGTATCTTTGGAGTGATAATCTTTTCAATCCTTTCTGGTCGTTCATCGTCAGCTAAGGTAAAAAAGTCATTAACTTGGCTTGCTGTAAAATCCAGTTCCTGATTATTCAATCCCAATGGATCAATGCTGGATGGATTTACGTTTATAGGTATAGCTGATTTGACTTTTTCCGGTGGAACGCTTCTTGGGTCGTCCATCATAATGTCTTCTGGATCGAAGGACAAAAGTGGAGCCGAAGCTGATGCTTTCACTGTGTCAGCTATTTGTCTGATGACATCTTCTGCTTCCTTTGCTTTTCCACCGATTCTCGATGGATCTATCTGGGACAGAAGATCGTGAATGATATAGTGCAAAGCTCGAACGTCTTTATCCTTTTTCTCATCTTCACATAAGTCAAGGTATTTGTGGTTCGCAGCCGTTAGATGTTTAATCTTTATATTATTCACTTCTTTCTCTTGTGAATGTAATCTTTCCTTTCTCTTAGCTTCCGTCAGGTCGCTTTCTGCCTTTCTTCTCCTTACTTTCTCAGCTCTCAATTGATCGGCTAATTTTTGATTTTCAAGTGATCTCGATTCCTCTATGTTGGTCGTGTCGCGCAGGTGTTGGTTCATGCGATCATCTAAAGCCTCTGTTTTAGCCTTAAATTGACTCTTCAGGTTCGATGCGATCTTCTTATTTTTATCAGCCTTCATTACTGCTTTATCAAGTTTGGATTTCGTCTCCTGGACTTTCACCTTAGATTCTTCCAATTCTTCCATCAGGCTGGAAGACTCTTTAAGTATCTTGGCGGTCTCAGTTTTCTTCTTAACGATTTCCTCTTGTTGATGTTGCGCAATCTGTTCAAGTTCTTTTATCGTTTCTGCTCCAGCAGGAGTCTTGAGTAATTTGGAGATGTTCTTCCCTTTTCTGGAGTCGGACTGACGTTTCTTATTGTCGTCCACTCTTTCTGCCCTTTTAGCGTCCATGGAAGATTTTCCACCGAACTTTCTCTGAGCTCGGCCAGCCTTCAATCTTTGGACAGCTACTTTTGGGTCCATATTCTCTACCCCGTTTATAGTGTGGAGTTCGGAAAATGGATAGAGTTCCTCCACTCTTTCACAAACGCATTCTGATCCACATGCCGTATTTCTGCATTCCTGCAGGACATTTCGTCGGGATAGATATGCTTCTTCCATATCATCTAAGAATTCAGGAGTGTCTCCCGCATCTAGATCGCTCTGATCTACCTGGTAATAACTAGGTAGTTTCCTCATCCACTCGCTGTCTTCCAAGTCGAGGGAGGATAGATCAGTACAGGTATCGGGAAACGGTTCACTGTCTATTTTGTTACATACACATATAGATTTACAAGACTTCATCTTGCAGGAGAGAAAAGCCTTCCCCTTAACTAAACCACTGTTTTCTACAGCGGCGGTTTGTATGTCACTAGTTTCCTCTAGTGGGAAAGACAACACTTGTCCTTCTCTTTCCTCATGGCCCAGCCATTTCTTCAATTTAGCAATCTTTTGCATACTTAAGGTCGACAGATTTCCACCAACGTGAAGAACCTGGACAAGTAGCAATAGGAAACGTCGGGAAGCGAGTAGAATAAATTCCTTAACAGACTCCCGGACGTTAAACGACGGAGAGCGAGTGGGATAAATCCTTTAACTGACTCTCGGACGTTGTTTCTCAAACTGCTGTCAGACGTCTTGGACTAGTTTGGTTCGGAGTGAATATACCCTCTTATCTAATTGCTAGACTTCGTGGTAATATTATGCTCTAAACTGAATAGTCACTCGTCTCTGATGTTTATAAAGATAAATAAGATGTTTCTTGAAACAAAGGTGCGAAAACTTTGATTCTATGGAATCGGAACAGTGCTTAGACGTGACTCCAATCCCATCAGCGGTGCCAAAATTAAAATTATGCTACGGCCAACAAAACCGATAATTGCAAATTCCAACAAACAAAATAAATTGTACTAAGATCGACAATTCGATCCAATTAGTCCAAAGTATTCTTCCAGTATCCCGTGATACTAGGGTCGAAGCTACAAATTCTACTCTTGTTGTAAGGAATTGATGAGCTCTAATGTTTCTTCTTGCAAG
Organism: Darlingtonia californica; assembly: GCA_032270445.1. Lineage (NCBI taxonomy): Eukaryota > Viridiplantae > Streptophyta > Magnoliopsida > Ericales > Sarraceniaceae > Darlingtonia > Darlingtonia californica. Next base: position 11,815 of record JAUBWS010079954.1, read on the forward strand.
GTATTCAAATCAAAGTGTTAAGGTTTTATTCAAACAATCAATCGAAATTTTCTTCTTATAAGTGGAATGATACTAATACTAGGTATTATAGTGTATCTAATTCCAATAAGCAAGGATAAATCAAACGATGGAAGAACAAAGTATGTATCTTTGATAAAGTACTTTCAGTACCAATGTATATATTCCAGAATAATATCAATATGTAATAACAATCAATCAAGTCAATCAAATATTTCTACTCGTCAGCAAAATTATCTAAGTTGTATGTCTGGACTCGTCAAATGTTATTTGAGATCTGACTAACTTAAACAATTTTCAATCTTAAATACTATTAATATTCTAAAAATAGATTCGAACAATTGGAACGACTTCAATACCAAATATGGGCATGAGTGTTCGAAATAAGCTAATTATGATAATATATTATAATTTATGACAATACAATGGCTTCTTTTATAAAATGAATTTAATTAACAAATTTTTCAACAATACAAGGACTTCTTTTAGGAAGAAAATCCTCTTTTTGCTCGGATTATACCCTCCGGCGGGTCTTCAGATTATACCTTCTGGTAGGTTTTTGATTTCAGGTCACCCGGATAAAAAGTTCTCTGAACTTTGGCCAGGGCGTACCTTTTTGGTTGAATTTCCATCTCATTTCCACTTTCTTCCATTTCGTTTCCACTGTAGTTATAAAGCGACGAATCTCTCACATCTTTCTGCTTGTTTAATAGGTTGAGTTTATAATTCTCGTAATTCTCAACATCGTCTGATTTCATTCCTATCTTTTTCATCATCTGTAATCTTCTCTTCTGTGCGTTCTTTTCTCTTCTGTATTTTTGTGTTTCCATGTCGTTTGCTCCTTTTCTTCTTTCCAC
>JAUBWS010079965.1:8790-26393 GCA_032270445.1 Darlingtonia californica
TGATAAACCGAACACGCCTACAACAACACCCGACACTCTCGAAAAGCATCAAAGCTAAAACAATGCTTACATTGTATTTAACAAGCTATTATTTTCCTTAGGGACAAAAATAAAGTGGAAGGGGGCGTTGGTTGGGAATCTAAAGAGTAAAAAGTCGTTACGGAAATAACATGTTATTTGCAAGAAAACTTTTCACGATGTTTTTATTTCTGCTTATTTAGCTTCCTTCAAATTATAACTTTGAGATTCACAAAACGATTTGGAAAATAAAACAGCACTCAGCTAAAAGAGGTATGATTCTCATTATAGACTTCTGGTATTTCTGTATAAGTTTCTAAATGTCAATACCACAATGGAAGTCGGAAGGCAAGACATGAATCAACTTTCGATTTCCGAGGATTCTCAGAATTTTTGTGAAATAATTGAAGTACGATAGATCGCAACTGTATCTGTTATAGGGTGTGGTGAAGTGACTAACGAATGAAAGTTTCATATTGAACTAGGGTAGACTTAAGAACCAGAGTTGAATTGCGGAGGAAAATACAGTGTAGAATGAATCGGTGTCACATAAGACCCACGTTAATATTTTGGCACTTTAGATAACAGTTTCTCTGTATAGATGAACCACGAACTAAGGGTCCATGGCAATGGATTTTCATAAGATGAATGATTCATACGAAGTCATTATTTTCAATTACACATACTCAAAACTTAAATATTGGTGTTTACTCTTGGGCCTGGGGAAACCACCATGAACCACGGAACGGTTAATTACATGTTTGGGATGCTCGTCATTGATTATAATTTTAGTTTCTTTTTTTAGTTGCTTTACAATTCCCTGAAGGATTATTGTTGTACGCATGCGTTATTACTGACATTGTTGAAGAGTAAGATAATTATTTTCTTTTTTCCATCATCATGCAATCAGAATCCCCCAGATGTCTTTTTTCCATACGTGTCTGTCCTCCATAGCATTCTTTAGCTCCGTAATTTCAATGCCTGAATCACACTTGAACATGCTGGATACGCTAACTTGTTAGATCTTGTGCTACATAGAGTATATCAGAGGAGAAAGAGAGAAACAATTCTGGAGTAGATCTACTTCTGGAGTAGATCTTTGACAATGACTTGCTAACTCAAAGTTGTATTTACAAAGAAATTCAACCTTATTGGACACAACATAGAATACTTTTTTTCCATTTTATGTCGATAAGAAATAACCAAATATTGATCCTAAAAAACAGCATTTAAAATTTAAACTAGACCATTACACCTTCAGTTTTCATGATATGATATGATTATTTACCCAGGAATTACCATAGGTCAACACTCAGCAAAAAAAACAATCTTGATCTTAGTTTGTATTTACCTTTGGTGAGTGAAAATTTTTTTGAATAGGTCTCTTAAACCATCCCACAGTATGATAATTGAATCATGTCGAAGTGCGAGATATTTCTTTAAAGGTAACTGGTGCTAAAAATTTAAACTAGCAAACATTCAGCATAAAATTCAGGACAAAATGGCAAAAAATTAGCAAAAATTTGAAAAGTCCCCAGCAAATCGGCAAAAATTATTGCGAAAAATCGCATTGAAATAGGCAAAAAATGAGTAGTTTAGAGTGAGACCAATGATTAACAGTGATTGGTGAAATTCACTACCGTAAGCCTCCCAAGGGAACTTAGAACACCGCCATAACTACTCGGCCACGGCTCCAATACAATAAAAATTTTAAATGACAAAATTATTAACTATTTTATCAAAGATGTATCTATTGAAGCCAAAACATAAAACTCAGCTCTACTTATGATCACATGATTGATTTCTTGTGAAGTAACCTTACATTTTTTTTTCTTATGTAGATTTACAGATGCAGAGACCTTCATTATCGGTGACGTCACATACGGTGCTTGCTGTGTTGACGATTATTCGGCCCGTGCATTAGAATGTGATTTAATGGTGCATTATGGTCATAGTTGTCTCGGTATGTTGTGTTTTTATTAATGTTTAGTTGTTACTTCGTTGAAGAAATTCAACTTGATCTATGTCTTTGGAATACTCCTATACGTAAAAAATCCTTACCAGAAATACAGAGCTTGCCTTCTTTTGAAAATTGAAATCCTGATATATTGATTATTTTTCTCATGAGGTTTATAACCTTATAAAATCCTTCTATCATACACCAAAAACGAGGCAAGATCTGTATTTTAAGGGCCATTTTAAAAACTTTCGGCCTTTTTGCTAAGTTTGACCAACTCATTTATCAAGGTATGATATTTTTAAATTTAGTGCCAATCAGTGCTACAGAAGGAATCAAGATGTTATACGTGTTTGTCGACATCCAAATTGATATATTGCATTTCATTGACACAGTAAAACATAATTTCCCTGGTGCGTCCAAGCTAGCTTTAGTGAGCACAGTCCAGTTTATTAGTACTTTGCATGTAAGTATGACATGATTTAAATTTATAGCAAATATGAAATCATTGCGCCGCACACGAAATCTTGTAAATTCACTAATTTTAAAATCAAACAATCAATCAAACAATCAATTACTCAATCAATAAATTGATTAATCAATCAATTAAATGAAGCTTTCCTTGCATTCTTTACTCTTCTCACTGCCTAGCTGAATCGGAGAACTTAAAAATGTTTTTGAAACACAACTTAAATACTGTTTTCTCCGAGCGCTGGCGGTAAATCGTACTCGCCTGTATTGTGCCGTGTAAAATTGTTACGAAACGTAGTGTCCATTTCATGTGTAAAAAATCTTGTTTAAAGTGCGAAAATTGCGTCTTCTTTTTGCTGGAGCTTCCTGCAAGTTGTGGTATTCGTGGAGCTTCCTGCAAGTTGTGGTATTCGTGGTTTAAAGTTGATATTTTTTCTCTAACGAAATAGACCCTTAGTCTTAAGCAAGTAATTGCTGGAAATCCTCCTTTTCGGTTATTTCGATTTAATTGTGTTTACCAGGTTTAGACGATCTTTATTCAGTGCAAATTTTATTTCAGGCTGCAAAGGTAGAATTAGAGAACAAATTTGAGATAACAATCCCACAATCGAAACCTTTATCACCTGGTGAAATATTAGGATGTACATCACCGCAGTTAGAAGAACTTGATGCCATTGTGTAATGATTTATTATTTCTTTACAAGTCTTGTTTCTCTTTACATAATTCCTGCAACCAATGAAGATCCTTTCTACCTTCAATGGAAGCACTTACACGGAACCTCATGGAATTAAGAGTGATTGACAGTTGTCACCACAAAAAGTCTCATTAAGGGTGAATGAGTAGAACTCGGGACCTAATGCCTAGCACCTAATCACCAAACTGGAATGAATTTATAACATTAATGAATTTTTAATTCATGCACATGGATTTTGTATAAGGATAGAATATGACTATATAAGTCCTGACTCGATAACCTTAGCCCTTAACAACGGGGAAGGATACTATCAAGAGACTAATTTTCCGTCGTATCGAACTGAAAGTGGTTTTGGTGGGCGCATAATACATATAAGAGTTTTTAAAATTGAGTCTCAAGGGAAATCAGCAAATATTTGTGTGGTAGAAGACCAAAGTTACGTCAGGGTTGCTAGTCAAATGGAAATGTGGGAAATGTCAGGGAATTTGATCATGAGACTTGGCTGACAACCCTGTATATATGTGTAACGGAAGCCGTATGTTTTTACTTGTTCTAAGAAAAAATCTTTAGACTATTGATAATGGTAGGCCACTTTTTGGTTTTAACATTGGTTGGATGAGTGACAAAAATTAGCCAGCCGGTTCAAATGAAACCTCTGCAGTCTCACAAGTATCTCTTGCTTTTCATCATATATCTTTCCTTGACAGTTATCTTGGTGATGGAAGATTTCATTTGGAATCGATCATGATACATAACCCACACCTGTCTGCATACATGTAAGTTGTGAAATTTAGGGCGTGGGTAGGGCTGCTGGCGTTAGTGGTCGAGATGGGCGATGGACATCAATAGGTGGATTGATGAGGACGCCAGCTAATGCTTTGATAATGGGCGGATCGCCATGTTTACTTATTCCGTAATTTTATGCGCATGCGCGAAAGAAACGGTGGACAAAAATACAAAGAAGTGGTGTTTTTTGTCATAAATAACCGAATATTCAACAGAATTATCTCAATATTTGATATTTTGTGTATTCAAGGCTATGCATATATGTTAGTATTATTGATAAACATCTCAACCACAAATAAACAAAAAAGAATCACTCATCTAAACACTCGTACTTTTTGCCTGTCGTTGTTACGGGTCCCGCGCGCCGTTGTAAACAAAATGCGTCATAGATAAACCGTCTACAGCTGCTTTTATGCGACATTTAAAACTCACATAAAAAATGTAAAGTTTTTACCTTTATAAAGAAATCTCTACTACTATTTTTGTTAAACTTATAAACAACCAGCAACAGAACTTTCACCAACTAAAAATAATGATACAGACATTATGCTTCTTTCAAAGGTTTGGTTAGCAATATCAACTACATTTTTCATGTCAAATTGTGTATAATCCTGGGATTTGTGTGTTCTCACTGCACTGTCAAATGCATTAGTTCATGGTGAAAGTGAAAACTGGACACTGAAAAGTTGAGTTTTCTAGCTATATTCACTATCTTTGCTTTTCAGGTACGACCCATACTCTAAAGTATTCAGTCAAGAGACATATGACCACGAACAAATGTTACGGAACCGAAAAAGTGCTATTGATAAAGCAGCAGAGGCTAAAACATTTGGTTTGATATTGGGTACCCTCGGAAGACAAGGAAGTCCAAAAGTTCTTGAGGTTTGTATTTTTTTTGAAACATCGGGAAGGTAGGATAGATAACAGGTACTTGAAGCTCGCACTTTTTGTTATTTCTAGAAAGGCAAGATAGGCAAAGGCTCTTGAGGTTTGCATTTTTTCAAAGTTGAGGAGAGTTTGTTTTGTCAGCTCAATAAAACCAAAGTAGACTTATTAAAGGTTCTTGCGGCTTGTAATCTCGACAGCTATAGAAAAGAGACAAAAAGTTTTCGCGTTTCGTAGCACTAAAAACATCGTTAATATTTTTGTTGTATTCTGTTCTTCTTCTTCTTCTTCTTTTCTAAATAAATAAATGAACATGTTTTGTTACAGAATTTGCAGAAGAAGCTTTCGGTTGCCGGTAAAAAACATGTGTTGGTTTTACTTTCGGAGATTTTTCCTGGAAAGCTAAAATTATTCGAAGATGTTGACGCGTAAGAATCATTCCTTTTTCTATTTCAATTCTTAGAATGACATCCTTGACTCAGTGGTAATATTCTAAAGTTCGTAGACTATACAAGGCTTTTTAAATGTAACGAAGGGGATGTAATTTATTCCATCGTATTGGAACCCTGATAGATTTTTTAAGTTCGCTGCGTACAATTTCATGTAAAATGTAAAATATTACCTACATAAAACTCCTTGCAGGTTTTTCCAGAGGAGGGTAGATAATGCTTTTCTTTCCATTAGTTATTATCAAGTTAAGGCTATGCAACGGAAAGATGATTAACTGCGTTGTTTTTCTCTTGATTTCAGGTGGGTTCAGATTGCATGTCCGCGTTTATCAATCGATTGGGGCTTAGCATTTGAAAAGCCATTATTGTCTCCATACGAGGTATGTTAGGATTTAATCTCTAGTGCAATTAATTATTTTTCGGATTAAATTTAACGCGGCTTGTGAGTGTAGCATTTTTGCGTTTCGACATTCAGAAATCATTTGAACTTCAAATAGCTCGAATCATTTTGGAGTCCTGTGTTTATACTGGCAATCAATGTGTTGATAATAACCTGGCATCAAATTTAGATTCGATTGTAGTTAGATTCATTTTTAGTTCCCTTTACCTTGAGTATTATTTATTTCATTTCAAGTCTCATGTGTATGTGGCCTTTGTGACGTCTTGTACGTCCGGAAAATCGTTTGTAGGAAGTTTTTATGGTGTAGTTTATTTCAATGACAAAAAATATGCATAATACCTGACAAATGTCTTTTTTGTTACTTATATAACGAACTCTTGCCACAATTCCGCGCATCTGTTTTTATTCGCCAATTCAAATACATAAACGTTTTTCCCTGATTAGTTAAAATTCATTCCCACGAAAAAACCTTTTCCATGATTCGCAAAATTTAACCCTTAACGTCCCATCCCGGACCAATCTGGGATACGAATTTTCGATTTTTATTGGACTAGGACCCCTAGGTATGGTGGGTTAAGGGTTAACTGACCAAAAGTTGAAAAAAAGTGAAATTCTTCAATTTAAACTATGTCGATAAAAGTGAAAGTATGAAAAAATGGCTGGTGCGTTAAGGGTTAATGAGAAAATAAATCTTCATATGCAGCATAAAAAGAATATCCGATGAATACTAAACCCTCAGACGCCGAACAACGACAAAAGGTGTCCATGTTTGGTCAAAATACCACTGTCTTTGAAAACCTACAACTTCTAATCGATCGAGAAATAGCCGTAATAACCCATTAAGTTTTTTTAAAGAACATAAAAAGAGCTTTCCATTGATACCAAATTCACCAAGTTTATCTCAATCCAATGTAAAGAAATTTAAGTTGAAAGTTTGGAAAGTGTTGAAAAAAGGTTTTCTAATTTCTAAAAAGACATCGCATTCTAAGAGGTAAACGTATTTTATTTTTCATTGATTTTCTGAGACACTAAAAGAAGACAAAAGAACACCCCGGTTCGCCAAAATTTCTTTCCGAGATAATTTCTGAGATTAAATTAGTTGAAAGTTCTAACGTCTATAAACCACCATATTCTATCTAATTTCCTGAAAAGATTACAACAAAATATCATTTGTTTTCAGCTGGCTGTTGCGTTGAACGAATGTTCATGGAGAAAAACATACCCCATGGACTACTATGCTAATAATAGCCTTGGTCCTTGGACAGTTAACAACGAGGATCACAGGCCAGTCCGGAAACCAAGATCAACAAGGCAGAAGGTCAAAGTTGAGTATGAAACGTAAACTCAAAGAAAAGGTATGTTTTTTATTTTATACAAATTAGAACAGTTAAGGAGAAGATTATTAACCACTTCAGTGTCGGGAATGTCAACCATTTTTGGAATCTTTCGACATATTCATAGTGTTCTTGATATTTGCACCATAAACGTTCGTAGGAAATTTCTAAAAGGATACACAGGGAGAAAATGGTCGGGATGAATTATTTTTATTTGACTTTCTATCTAGTATCAAGTACAGTTTGAAAGAAATCTTGAAACAATTATTAATGATCCTTGATCCTAGGAGTTCTGCAACCCATGCACCAGGGAAGCGTCTTTTGAAAACAAGTAGACAAATGAATATGATTTAATATAAAAATTAGATTTTGTTAAATCTTGTTGGATGCTGTATGAATGTTTTGAAATTTATCTATCATCGTAATATACGTTCCTTTTCAGTACTTCTTCAGTGTGGCGTAGAAGGTGGAAAATGTGTCGATGCATTTTGAGGGAGCTATCCACGCTCGTTCCATGTTGAACATCACTGGAAAACACAGACGTTCTTTGCAGCTGCAATACATGGAATATGAGCTGGCTATCAAAAAGTGATCTTAGCTTGTCGGATATTAGAAGATCCACCTTAACTCTCCGCAACCCAAATTAATGTAAAAGGGCGGTGTTGTAAGACAAGATAACTTATATATAGAAGTGATTTTTTGGTGTCGTGTAAATCCATATTTTTAAAGAAATTAATCAATTATATAAAAAAGAAAGTAAATTTTGTATACTTTGACAAATTCCTTTGGTTATTTTTATAAGACGTATTCATCAATAGGATTTTTGGAAAAAGTAATGTAATGGCTTTTCTTGGTCTCACACGACGTTGCAGTCAGATCAATCAGTTCACAATTGATTTCATTCACAGCGCCAAAAACATATCACATCTGTCCTGTTTGCCCTATTTTGCTTATATAAGACCCTTTCTAGATATGACATCTCTCCTGTCAACCATGTTTCGATATTATTACAACCTTTTTGCGAGCATTGGGATTGCGAAACATTTTAGAATATAGCTGTTGTATTTACTCAGACATTCTGTTCCACAAGTTTATTTTCCTACTTGTCGGACAAATATTTACACGACTCATCTCGCAACATTGACCTTTCTGGAAAAACTTTTTTTTCTTTTTCGTGCGACTAAAACAAACCATAACAAAATTCGTTAGTCTAATCTAAGTCTGATCCAACCTCCTGACGTGTTTTGGGATCTGCTTCTCAGAGAATGTAGTATAGAGCGCTCTTAAAGTCTATAAAAACGTAGATATCAGAAATGAATCGTAACTTTAACAAATAAACACATTTAGCGAAATTGCGGAAACTACAAACGTTTTTTCTAAAACATAAAACCTCTCGGAGGAAGTTTTGGAATCAGAGGAAATTTTTTCTATTTGTTTACCTATATTCAGTTCATGTCAACTTAAGGATATTAAACAAAAATGTTGCAATTGTTCTTTGTTTTTATTTACTTAGATATACATGAATGAAGTGGCTAGAGAAACAACCAATACGACATCTCTCTTAAGCTATGTTATGAAAAGAAATCAACTATATCTGCAACAAGCCGTTTAATTGTCGTTAAACCTATTTTCGTAAAGAAAAGTGTAGAGGATGTGTCTTAATGTGGAAGCTTAAAGAAAGCTGATTTTAGTAACACAAGAAAATGTATTGACATATCAGCGTTATAAGAAATTGTGTGTTTGAACTTCAAATAGAACTCGAGAATCACAGAACAAAGAAAGGTAAGACATTATTATTTATAGCATAAGACTTACATTTTTGGCTAAGAAATTTGGTTTGAAATTTTTCCTTCGCTTGCTCATGGACTGAGAGTAATAACATTAATACATGAAGATCCGCCTTTCTGATCGGTAGAAACCACCATGTTTATTCGGCTTTTCCGGAACTAGGCACTCATAATATCCTTACGCAACTGTACCTCGTTTTTGTGATGTTACAGTACCATTTGGAATTGAATTGTACTTAATAGAAGCCCATTAAAACCCATGTCAGGTCAGTGTACCACAATTTTTCTTGGAATCATGAATAAAAATATAAGAGCCACACGACCCTTGCACTAGAGTGGTCCCCGGTCATTAATAGTATTATGTTGAAAACTGATGAATTTCTTAAAATATGCTCGCCATGGAATGGGTTTAACCTTCAAAAGTTCATATCATTGATCTTGTATGGAGTCATGCACTGTACATGATCGGGCCAAATACGACAGAGTCGCACTAGATTGAGTCGTGTCACACTAGGTTGAGTCGTCTCGAGTATCAGAGTGAATCGTGTCGCGTGTAAGAGTGAGTCGTGTCGCATACCAGAGTGAGTTGTTTCGCACTAGGTTGAGTCGTGTCGCGTATCAGAGTCAGTCGTAATAAATTGATGCTAACTTTTCAGGCTATCATACCCCTTTGGTCCTTTTACTTTCCCTTACTGTGCCATATGGTGAAAGGTAAAATTTGAATAAAAGTGACGAAATAATCATATTTGAAATCATACTAAACATGCTCTGGTTGAATCATGATGTAGAGGACCTTAGTGACCAACAAGACCTGTCGTCGGAGGTTTCAAAATTGACCCTGTCAGGGACTGCTGAATGTGAAAAATACCCTGTTAGGGATTTTTTTTGATAAAACTCGATTTTATCATTATCCCCCCCCCCCCCCGGTCACTCCCGGGAACAACCAAAATTTCGTGGTACCTCCACGACATGACACAGTCAAGGGCAGTAAATGGAACGGACTAGCTTAAATCCATCATAATATAATATTAGCCATCTAGGCTAGGAAGATCAGGATGCGAAAGTGAGGGTAAAGAAAACGCTAAAAAAATGTTTCGTGACTCAACCTAGCACGACTCACTCTGATACGCGATACGACTCAATCGTATTTGGCCCAATTATATTGAATGCATGTCTCCATAATTTGGGCGTTTGGATCCTCTCAAGCCCACAATTTGTCAATCGAAAAAACTCGACAATCGAAATCTAATTTCAACGCGAATCGTCTACCAAATTTAAACAGCCAAGTCAGTTTCGCTATATTCATCACTTGTGGTCTCGTCATAGCCCGATAATAAAACACTTAATCTCATACGAACGCTAAACGGTTTAATGAATCTTGATGATAAATTATCGTATTACAGAACGTATATTGAGACGAAATGTACCGAACATTACTGATCATAGCAATCCTTGTGGTCTTGGCAACTGGTCAGTGGCTGCCCGTAATCAAAGACCTGGATTCACCTTGTTACCAATTCAAATGTCCTTTCAATCAAAGATGTACTGTCATTAATAATCAACCCATATGCCTGTGCAACCACAACTGCGCTAGATCAGAGAAATCTGGACCAGTTTGTACAAAGACTGGCCACACTTACGCTAATCTATGTGAGTTGAAGAAAGAGGAATGTGTGCGGAGAGACTACATTATCGTTGATTACTACGGAAATTGTACCAAAAAAGGTAATGTTTTCAATATTTTTAATTTTTATTTCTTCTTACATAGTTATTATTCAACATGACGCTGCTTATGGAAAACCTCGATTTTACTCACAGAGCTGTCAAGAAGACCTTAATTCAATTGAACTCAATCAAAACTTCTATTGACACTTAACCTTGTTAAAATGTTGAAAACTAACACTGGCATATTAAATTTCGCATATGATTGTTTTTCCTTATTTTCATTTTGAAACTTGTATAGCTACCATTTTTCAGCAATACATTTTCCAAGAAAGAAATCCGAGAAGATTGCCTAAAATCCAGCCTGGAGACCAAGCTTTTTCTAAATCCAGCCTGGAGACCAAGCTTTTTCTAAATCCAGCCTGGAGACCAAGCTTTTACTAAGCATAAGTATACTAATACCTTTATTGATTTTTGATAGTCAAAAAATGTCAGTTACTATTAAATGTAAACCATGAAACATTATGTTTTGTTATTAAAATAAGAGCTTGTTCTCCAGGAAACACAAAGTCTATGCTCGTGCCTTAGTAACTCGGTTTCTTATTAGAAACAGTCTTTCGATTAGGTAAGACTATACAACAGTAAATGTCATTTTTTTTCTTTAGACAGTCCAAAATGTCAGTTTACCCCATCATTAAGGATATTTTGTTACGAAGTGTCTTCACCCTCAGACAGAACTTATATTGTTTTTATTTAAATGAATTGAAAAGGATGGTACCAAGTGTTGTGGATACCCAAGCTATCGACCCCAAGGCGCCCACCCAGGTTTTCTGGCAGCCCCCCCCCCCCCTTCTATTTTGTTTTGAAAGTTTTCGGTGTCGGAAAAATGAATTAACATGATCAGAGGCAGTTAAAACATCTAACTGTTTTCTAATGGGCTTTGAAAATAACATTACCGGTTTAATCAGCAATGATGAGAACTTGAAAAATGCTGAAAACTAGCTAGATCGACTCACAGTCGTGTTTTATGATGGAAAACACCCAAAAAGGGCCTTTCCAAATTTTCATGGCAGCTTGTTAACACGTTCACTGCCAACTACGAGTATACTTGTAGTTTGAAGGTCAAAATACCTAACCAACTTTAAACAGCCACAACTTCTGAACGAAAAGTCTTTCTTTGTGTTTGTATGCCATTTGTAGCATCCATGGAAAATTAGCTGTCGATTGGTATACTCATATGTCAATTTAGAGCAATGCTAGCCAAGCAACAGTCGTTGAAACTTTCAAAAAATCGAATTTTTCAAAATTCATTTTTTGTTATTTTTGAAAACAGCGTGACAGTGAACGTGTTAAGTACTGTTTAACTTTTTATTATTATAAGAAAGCAATCATGGACATGTTACCAAAAGAAAATATTCCAAACATTTTAATTGGCAAAAACATTGAATCCCGTGCATGCAGCCTCGTCACGTTTTGATGTTCAAATTTGTTTGAACCTTGTAAAACTTAGAACATTCAAATTTAATGTTTAATTTTAGATGTTCGTGATTTATTAAAATTATTATTAAATTATCTTTTTTGTGTGAAAATGCACATGTATTGGAACGTGTATGCATCCAAGATTAGTGAAAATACCGTTATCATGTGCCTTTAACTTGTCAACAACTGAAAATCTGCTATTCGAATTGAGGCCATTCTTAAAAAGCGTATACATCTTTCTTTTGATACCAAGCTACTTAAACTGATTCCAGTGTTCAGAAATTCAAGTTCAAAGTTTGAGATATGTTTAAAGTAATTCTGAAATTTTTCAAAGAACACAGCGTCATCTAAGGGTGCATAAGGATGTGTCGTGAATTAACATCATTCAAAGAAGCTAATGGCGGATATCCATAAAGGCCCATTGTTGGCCCGGTATCGACAAGTTGGGATAGTCACTTTTTGTATATATTCAACTTATAAAATCAGGAAAAAAATTTAATGAAATACTCCTCAATTTCACACCTTTTCTTCTTAAAACATTGTTGAAATTCTAAAAGCTTCTAAAAGTTTCCATATTCAAATAAGTAAAAGAAGACAAATAAGGAAAAGTTAGATTTGTCATTTGTCCCTGATTTAGAGATCCTTGATACTAACGATGTAGAAAAGCCTTCCATTCTGAGAGTTTACTTTGTTTTCTTTTTCAGCCAAGTGCTTCGATAATCCACGTGAACACAGAATGGGTTTATGTCGTGATTGGAAGAATCGTGGTGCATGTAAAACACATGTCTCGTTGATGAAAAGATTTTGTAGAGAATCATGTGATTTATGTGGTAAGATGAACACTCGTATACATACAAGCCAGTATTTTCTTCATAAAGAAAGGGTTTTCAATGCATGGTAGGGTATAGTGGGTATCCAAAAATGAGATTTCTTTATATCGTTAATATCAGCTTACTAAATTTGTTTAATGAAATTGTTCTCAGTTCTTTAACTCTAACTAAATAAAACGCAATGCACTTTACTGCAATTAGGGGGTAAATATTTCATATTTCCTATTAAAATGCAAAACAACTCTAATCAAAAGACCAATTCTTTACAATACAGCATTTTCCATTCAATTATTTCTTCTTTCAATCGGTTGTGAGTGAGGAAGGTCCGCTCAAAACTCCTAAATAGATAGGTATAGTAACAGATATGCAAACTTCTAGAAAATAAACTCAGGCCTCATAACAACCCAGAGGGGAATCTTCGTTTTTTTTGACACGTCCTTTTTTGCTACCAGATATAGGTATGTGGTCTAGAAAATGTTGTGAAATTTTAGACGTTTTTACATTATAATTCCCAAAATTTCCAACCATGGTTGGCTATCGGATAGTGACTCACATTTTCACCCAGAAACAAAAACATTTGCTATGGCCCTGTCCTCCTTTTCGTCTCAGCTGAAATTTTCTTCATTCTCATTGGTTTGTTTGAAAAGTTTGCTTCCTCTATTGAATAATTTTTTTCTCAACAATCGTTTTTAGACGTACCCGTAGCAGCTCCAAGCTGTGTTCATTCAAAATATGGATGTTGTCCTGGAACACGAATAAGTGCATTGGGACGAAGAAATAAAGGATGTTTCAAAGGTTGGTATTTTTTGAATAATCACTCACTTCTGCCGAAAAAAAATATGACCAGAAAGAATTGAAGTTTAAGAGCAAAAATATTTTTTTATTCAAAAAGGAACTCAAATGAATTTATTTTCTCTGTTTCCTAATTTCATAAGATTTTATTTTCATTTACCTTAAATTCCCTCCACTCAGGGCCCGGACCACTCGCTAGGAGAAGGGTTACTTTATTGCCCTTTCCAGATCTTAATCCTGCACTATCAACTCTGACTAACCCTCATCCAACCATCATCATTCGGGAAACATGAACACGAAATTCGAGTGCACTTCGCCCAGACTCAGGTTTGCGTCAGTACTACCTAGAACATAACCTCGGCTCGAACCAGGAACCGTGAAAGCTGGAGTTCTAACCACTCAGACACTACTGACTTATATGACAACAAAAAAGTTTAATGTAATTAAGTGTTCGTTGAACTTGATGTCTGGAGTTTTATGCTGTGTGTCGAGGCTTTTAGGTTGTGAAGATTGGCAGCCACTACACTAATTTTTTTATAAGCGTAGCTCTGCTCAAGTTCTATGGTAGGTATGCTTAGCTAGCTAGTTTACAGCTTACATTTTACCATAAAATATGATTGTCCTTATGCTTCAATTTTCTATTTAATTTTGGGTAGATTTTGCTTATATGCTTACATAAAGTTTGGCATAAAATTATTCAAGTTTTTTCTCCCCTTAACTATAGATTTTACTTCTTAATCCATTGGTGACATGGTTTGGTTTAGAATTTGTTAAAGCTAGAACGATAATTTCGGCACTTTGAAAAACTCGTCGCTTTACAGTCAAAGGTAGCATTATGCTTAAAGTCATACTTAGTATTTCTTGAATTTTACTATAATAATGCTTATAGCTATTATGCTTATAAAAAAAATTGGTTAGTGCATTCAATGAAGTTGTTTCCGTTAGGACGGATTTTTCATTGATACCTATGTATTCGTACTAGTATGCGCTCGTATGAATTATCCGCTGGAAAAACTTTTTGTTCGTATTTATTTTCACGCAATAGCAATATATGCTGTTTCGCGTGTATTCGCAAATTTGCGAACTAGTTCCACGTCTCTCTAAATTTAGAAAGTATAAATTGATCTTAAAGCTCATTACAAAAAAAAGCCAAGAGAAGTAGAAATGAGACATTTCAAACATCTCCAGAAATGAAGTCTGATTTGAGAAAAAATTAAATCTTCGCGTGTATTACCTTTGTGTAATTTCTGTACTAGTTTTAACGCGAAAATTAATACGCGTTGAAGGTTTGAGGAGGCTATCCTTGGCAAGTATGAATTACTTACTTTCTAATTTTATAGGATGCCGTAATGGTATAACATGTCCATTCTTCCCAAATTTTTGTGGTGATGAAGAGAACAAGGAGACGATGAAGAAGCATTGCCCATTTACTTGCAGATTTTGTAGTAAGTTTTTTTTCTCTTAAAATACAGAATCATTGAGTTAAAATTTAGTCATTAGGTTTTATTAATACCAAGGTTTATGTCTCGCTAACGCTAAACCGGTTAACAAGTGCAATAATAACCGTAAAGTTTGGGCTTTACTGCGATTGAGCCTAATTTATGTTTGGCTGAATTTTTTTCAATTATCTAATACCTTAATTTTTTAATTATCTAATACCTTAAGGAGACAAATTTTCGCGTGGATTTATTTTCGCGAATTTTAAATCTATTGGGATTTTTTATAAAAACTACAAACAAACCCAATGAAATTGTGATGCTTTCTGGGTGACCGGGAAATGTTTCAAAATGGATTATCCGTCTGCCACAAAGTTACTTGACAAAGTTACTTGACCCTGAAAGTTTCTTCCGCAAAGTTTCTTGATTCTTTCGAAAATTTAATTTACCCTACCAAGGCAATTAATTGGGAAGTCATTGAAAAAAGATTTCAAGATAAACCTCCGAAAAATAATTTACAAATAGTGTTTAATCTGTGAAAATTCTTGGTATAAGAATTACTTCTCTCGAAAATTTCTGCCTATCTGGGCCTTTTTTCCAGTTAATTCTCTAAGTGTTGGGTTTGTTTGCATTTTTAGCTTTAAAAAAGTACCCGAATGGAGCGATAAAGCTTATGAAGAAAAACAAAATTTTCGCGTGGATTTATATAATTAACTACCTGTTGTGGTGTCGTAATTTTGTATTTCTTCCTTTCGCAGTCTTTTCCATGCTACATCCTACCTTCCCTTAGAAAACGCTGATATGATTTCTTAGTAGAAATTCTTGCGCGTACTACTTTTTGTCTTGCGCAAGAAAAGGCAAAATTGGCGTTACCTATTTATTAAAATGGGAAGATTGCAATGCGCAATATACTCGACTTTCAACGTAGTTCCTATCTCACTAGTTCGGAAAAACCTCCATAATGAATTTGGAATTAGCGCTGCCATCTGTAATCAACAAGGTATTTGAAGCGCTGATCAACGATTCTCTTGTAAATCACCTTGAAAACCATGAACTCGTTTCTGACCATCAGTACGGCTTTCGTCACTCATGCTCTACTGTTGACCTATCTGCCATCGCTGAGAAAATTTATTCCCTTAGACATCTCTAAAGCCTTTGATAGGACATTAGAGGAAAAGTGCTTGACATCCTTAATTCTTTCCTCTAAAACCGCAGTTTGAAAGTTTTCTTTGACGGTCAGTGTTCTCTTACTTTTCTTATCAACGCTAGCGTCCCTTAAGGCTCTATCCTAGGCCCTATTCTCTTCCTAATCTTTATCAACAACCTTTCAGATCCTGCCCGTGCGTCTTCTGAGTAAGGTCGGTATTTTGCCTAACTCTCTAGAGCACGATCTCTCTGCAATCATCGAGTAGGGATCAAACTGGTTAGTATCACCTTCAACGCCTCTAAAACCAAACTTCTCACAATCAATCGATATAATATCACCGACTATCTGCCCATTTCAATGTTTCAAAATCCTCTTCCTAAAGCCTCTTCACTTCATTTACTTGGTCTCACTTTATCTAAAGACCTTTAATGGACCAGCTACATCAACACCATTGCCAAGTCAGCCTCAATTTCTTGGCTCGTGGTTGCCTCACAAAGGAGACAATCCTTCACATCTACAAATTTATTCGACCCTCCATTGAGTACTGCTGCCATATCTGGACTGACGCTCCGTGCCCTACTAGACTAGCCAGAAACGTATTTCGAATTTAGTTGGTCCTGATCTCGCCTCTCATTTGCATACTCTTTCTCATCGTCACCTTGTTGCTTCCCTTTCAATTTTCTATAAATACTTCCGTGGACAATTTTTCTCTGAACATTCTAGTCACATTCCACCTCTTAAAACTTTCAACCGCAACACTTATCTTGCCACTAGATCTCATCCTTATACTGTCACTATTCCTAAGCACAAAGACAACTTTTACAAAGACAGCTTCTTCTCTCGCACCTCTGTCGTCTGGAACTTTTTTCCCCCCTCTTGTTTCTCGGTTGATAAAGATCTTCTTTCAAAAAGAGTGTCAACCCTCATCTATTTTCCTTAATCTTACCCTTCTCTTCCAAGGTGGCCAGTGGTTCTTGAAATCCTTGAATTCCTTGAATTATTCTTAAATTTAAAATGGTTCTTGAATTTCCATGAAAACTTGGCGACAAATGTATTCAATTTTTAGTCTTTTCACTAATTTATCTTTCTGGAAATGCATTTTTAGCCAATCTGGAGGGGTGGGTGAAAATTCTAAATTTTCTATGGCGTGTCAGAATTTTTTTTACGTCCTGGACACCTAGGAGCTTATCGACCCATGCACTAGGGAGCGGTCCCCGGTCAAGAAATGTATCTATCTGACTAATAATAATATGACTATCTACAAAGATTCCTAAAATGTTGAGAATTCCCGGCACAGAACTGGATAAACTGTCTAACATGGCAAAAAATGATGAATTTGCTGATTTAGCTAAGGCGGGTATAAGAATATCATATACCTTTTGTTTGCAATAGTTTCCCCCTCAGGTATTCAAATCGTGTTTTATTGAATTGTTCTTGAATGCTTTACTTCAAAACCACTGGCCAACCTGTCTTCT
>JAUBWS010079966.1:0-12688 GCA_032270445.1 Darlingtonia californica
CTATTGTTATGCTAGAAATAGTTACTGCGCATGCTCCGTATTTTGCGATTTTAACTTACTGGGTTTTGGACGTTAGCTTATAGACCAGGAGTAGGGCAAAATACCCGGAGCGGTATATTTGATAGACTAGACCAACTATAGCGCGCCAGAAACATCAAAAATATTTGAATTTGGGTCGCCATATTAAAAATATGACGTCATATGCAAAATTGATGACATCAGCAGATTTCTTTCAACGATATACGACTATGGTCAAAGTTTCATGTCAATATCTTTTGTCTTTTGTCTATCAAAAGTTATGACCTGTTTAAGATTTGCTGAATTTATAGTAAAGTTTATTGTAAATAAAGTTTAGTTGACAGTTCTCACCTTGGGTTCAATAATTGAGCATAATTAATCAAATAAGTAAGACAAACCTTTGAAATTTATGAAATATCTTACCAATAAGATTTTATTAAAAGTCAAAAAGTTATAATTTCGTAGAATTTTTCGTTTTGGAGATATTTTTCCTGAAAAAAGACTAGCGGTAGGGTTAAATACTTCTTTAAGACGAAGGCTTCGGCATTAAAACTTTGTTAGTTTTGTAAAATCATAAATGTATATTTTCACATAAAGATTTTTATAATTTTTTTTTGCTATGTTAACCACAATACCAAGGACCAATAACTTTTAAATTTTTGACATGTTTATTTACGTTAGTCAAATGTTTAAGTTGTGGATGTCAGGTCAGATATAGATACATCGATGATTGGCTGTTAGTGATGTAATATTTTTCAGTAAAACTGCAATTCATGCAGAATATCGTGGCGTAGTTTACCATAATAAAAAGGACAGTGAGAGATACTGAATTTGACGTAGTTTGTGTGAGCACGTTATTCAAAATACAACCCGCGCACGAGCATCCTTCAAAATGTCTAAAATCATCAACAGTTTGGAACAATTTGAAGAAATTAAGTATCAAATTAGAAAATTCGTGGAAGTTTATGGAGTCAAATTTACAGATGTGAAGAAATTTTATAAATGGACTACAGGTCAACAGATCAATCAATCAATCGATTAGTGTCAATGTTAAAACATTTTTTAAAACATACACTATGATTGTATAGTCGACATAAAATACTGAATTTTTTTAAATCAAGTGTGGAATACACCAGCAAATTTGGATCATCAACACGGAAGGGAAAAGGAAAAGGAAAAGCTGAAAGTTTGTCAAGCAAGGTAAAGAGTTTGTCGAACAGCCAAAAATGTTAAACAAAAAGTGATTCTTATAGATTAAAATGTAACAAATTGAAACTTTGTTGAACACCGACTTAATTGAAAAAATGATAGCGTCCTTGTTTAAGGCTCAAGTTGTCAAATATCATTGAAATTACCAAAGTCAACCTTATAAGCCAGAGCAATCTTATCTCGACATCAGTTCTATAAAAAGAGAGAAGGAGGTTCTAGGAACGAGATTATAGTGAGGTTAAGCAAACCAAAATCTACGACGTAAACGTTGCTCAGATGGTTTGGAAATTGTAATGCTTTACAAATTTCTAACGGGACAATCGGTCAGTGTCTAATTTTGCGGGCGGTACGTCTTAGATTTTGGTTTGCTTAACCTCGCTTATAACTCTTCTACTACCAGTCACCCTGGTCGTGTAGAAAAAGTTCATATTTTTAAAAGGCTAAAATCTCACAAACCATGCATTTTCAGACCTTGAGACCCAATTTTTCTAGAAGTACGTTTAATTCAAAGTAAAAATAGTCTGTTTCCACCCCGTGCTACTCTTTTTTCCAAAATGTACATGATTATACATAATTATGTAACACAAGGTGTCAATTTACAACTTTATCCAATACAAAATTATGAGAACTTCAAATACTAACAACTTTTGATAGGATAATGAAACTTTCACAGATTGTTAAATTAATTAAAAGAATCATGCTGAATATAAAAGAAATATTAATGATCATTTCAAATTGGCGGTTGGGCCAATTTGTGGAGGTTTTTGCGCCCCGTTGTGTCTCGGGACTTGTTCCTATGATTGACGATGAATTGATATTTAGCAGTAGTAAACTGTTGTTTCACATTCACGGTGTGGTACAATATAAGAATAAAAACAATTTGAATTTCATTTTGGAGCAATATTCTGACTGGGATGAAGAGGAAGATAAGATTTATAGAATCCCTCGAATTCATTATACCTCTGACACTAGCCCGGATCGTCTTCTCTTCTAGTCGACGGTATCACACCACCTTCGATTAACTTTGTCGACTTTTTTTATATGTAGCGCTCAGCTTATATGAGAGTTGACAAGCAAATCGATCTGACTTGAGTTAGGATTTGTTGAAAGCTGAACTTAAGTCTGTCGAGATAGCACGTTTAACACTCCTTAGCTGTGCTACATAATCCGTGTCCCTTTCAATTAACGTTTACTCAAGTGCATAATAGCCGCCTGTAGAGTAGATGGGTTAACACTACGAGCTAAGAATTTCTTTTCTCTTCTCTCGCAAAGGCGTCTAAATTAGGTGATTTCTGAGATGTAAAGAACAACTTTGCATCTATTTTGAAGTCTAATCTACTTATCTACATCTAAGAAGTATGAGGGGGTTTTTGATTGAGGTATATTTTATATGGACTTGTGATCATGGAATGCGACTTCTTTTTCTTCATTTTTAAGTGATCTGAATAAACGCTATTTACCTAAAAACCTCGTGCCGCTTTGTCGCCTTTAAAAGACAGTTTGCAGGGCATCGATTGCTATTTGTGATCAACGATATGGCGGCCGAGGTCAAAACTAGCAGGAGAAACATAAATTCATCTAAATTGGCCATCAGTGGTCGTCACGAAGACATCTCTATGGGTGTTAACCCAAAAACATAACATGGTTGCCAAAGAACAGGCTATGTGGATAATGTCTTTCCACATGAAAGATAAAAAGTAGTTCGGCAATATGTTAAACGAAAACTACGTAGAGCGTATCAATAAGAGCGAGATCTATAAATTCATATCTCCTTTTAAAAATTTTTCACCCTCGCGGGGATAAGATAATCGACAAAAATTAGAGACAACTATCTTCAACCACAGACGATCACAAATAATCACAGAAGATATGAGCGAATTGAAGATAAAAAATAAATTGAAAAAGTTAAAAAGTGAATTGAACAATTTGATAGAAGATTGTCTAAATTAAAACAAAATAAAATCAACAAGGCATGCTCTTCAACCAAATATCATCAGCTAAATCAGTTGGAGGTAGTGTGACCGCTCTAACGGTTGTCGGTCTACCTGTCACACTAGTTATTTGGGTTGTGTCCGGGTTTACTTTCATTACATCTATCGTTTTGACCAGAGTATATTCAAGGGACTTGTTCAAAAAAGCGAAGACGATCAAAGAGTTAAGAGAGTTGATTCATGATGTGGAATGAATTTATTCAAAGAGGGTATATGGGTTAATTGAAACTAATAACGTTGACAAGGTCAATGAGATGACCAGTAAATTTTAAAAGGTTAGTGCTGATAAATGTGCTGAGTTTTTTTGACTACGACGGTTAGCGTTGTCTATACCACAACCACCAAAGACGCTGATCGAGATGAGATTTCAAAGAAAGATGCAATACCCTTTGCTTCATATTATCTATCGATTGTGAGGATTCGGATTATTTTCACCACGCTAGATAAAGATAAACCCGCTTTGCTCTTTCACTTCTTCAACAGATCTCGACAGAGAGATAAAGAGGTTGGCGAACGTATGAAAGTGGTGTGCTTAACAGTGGATCGAATCCATTGGTCAAGCCTGTTAAGAAATATAGGTTGGTGTATACTGGGATATTGATTTAAAAAAAATGTTTAAGTTGCATGCTTAAGTGAATAAAAAAATAAAATCCTTTTTACTTTCAATGCTACAGATGCAAATAAAACAGAAAGAGTATGCATTAGAAGCTGACAGAGGTTCAAGAAAATATGTGTATGACAATAATATATCAATAGCAATGATCGATAGCCTGGTTAAAGTTCCTTTTTGGAAAATAATTTAAAGTAAAAATTTCATGTTGATGTGATGTAATATTCTAAAAATGGCGCGCTAAAATGAGTTGGCAAAAATTGGCAAAATTGGTTCGCTAGTAGAGCTCCAAGACTTAATTTTCAAAAAATGCTTAATTTTTGACAGATCTTTGTTTTTTCTATTCAATCAAAAATCTTCACTCAATCAAGAGTTATGGCTACTAGAAGATTAGTGCTAACTTTGCATTTTTTCGACACTTGAAAATACCGATGTGTAGATATGCTGACGCCAGCAGTTGCCATAGTACCATATTGAAATTATTTTGCTACTTTGAGAGTAACATTATGTGCACCATCAACATGGAAGATTTCAAGTGTTTTGGATGTACAAATAAAACGAGATGAGATCTAGAAGAACAGGCACAGACAATCTGTGTATGGTAGTAATAAGTTATCGATAGCAAAGACAGTAGTCTGGTTAAAATTCCTTTTTGGAAAGTAAATGTTGAAAAACAATTTGACATTAACCTGTAACACTTTCAAAGCGGTTTACCCCTAAGCTAATATTTCACTAAAAGCATTTGTATGCTTTGTACTGTTAGACTTTGCCCAAACACATACCCTTAAATATAAGTTAAATTTTTAAAGAAACCATTTTCCTAACATTATTATATCCAGTATATAACAGCTTACCCTATTTCCTCATATCTTTGCTTAGCTAAAAAAGACAAAATAAAACAATAGTGTTATTAGGTTTTAAATACTTAGTGTGTGCTCCCATGTTTTGGAGCACAATCAATAACTAACCATAAGTAGCGAAGAGTAAATTTTTTTGCATATTATAATTGTGACTTTGTCCAGCACATCGTTGATGCCCATTAGGGACACATTTGGCCCCTTGAGAGAATTGGCAAGTTTACTTATCTTTTTAAGTTAAGCTCTCTGAAACCTAGCTTCCAAATTATCATACTTCTAATGACATTACAACAGCAAACATCGTTTATTTAGCATTAATTTTTAATTGTGCTATTAAGGGTTACCTCCATAATAAGTTTTAAGTCTCTAGTATATGTAATCCACCCCTCTCCTCGATATTACGTCATAGGGTGCAGCTATTGCCTTGAAAATTGGTACACATAATCTCCTTGATAAATTACACAAAATTCTAGAACAAAATTTTGATGACACTACTTTGAAGTTGCTGAAGTCTTCATTTTTTCAGAAATGTTTCATAAATTGGAATCAATGTTTTTTACAAAATGATTGGATACTTTTGTAGGAACATTTTTAAGCTCTTATTTCAGATTCTGTATGATAATTGATTTTAACATATTTTCTTAGTTCTATACATAATTTTCTTGATGTAAAATTGCCTTAAATTTGGTCAAAAATTCTAAAAACTGATGGCATCATTTACTATGATGTCATCATGTTTGCTATGATTTTTTGGCACCATTCAAGTTACTTTGTGTCAACTAAATTTAGTCCAAAATAGAAGTTACTAGTATTTGTAGTAGAAAAGTACTGGACATTTTTTTATAAGAAGTTTTCAAAAATTTCACTGAATTTACATAAAAATGATCGATAACTTGTGATAGAAAAAATACTTTTTGGGTTATGATTTCAAAGTCTGAAAGGTCAATCTATGAGATGGAACAAATTTTCTGTTTTTTGGAAAAAGTTGACAATTTAGGTGTAAAATTAGCCTCCACATTGCTAAAGTTCATGAAATTATGATGACGTTATATCTGTATCGTCATTGATATGGATACTATTTTGATGACGTCGTTTGATATGTCATAGTATCACCTAACTTCATTCGAACTTTTAAGCTTCCATTCCAACTATTAGCTGTTAAACTTGATTTTTTATAAGATATTTTCTCACCTCACTCCTGTATGAGCCCCATAGCAAGAAGACTAAGCATCATATAACAATTTTTTTTATTTACGTTTGTAAATAAGTGTTAAGAAATATCACAAAGGTTCAAGGTTATAGCGTTTACAGTAAAAAAGTGACTTACAAAAAACCAGCAGGGTAATGTAATCCAACCCTCCCCCTCCCCTTCCTCCTGTACGAATAGATTTTAGTCAGGATGGTATTACAATTGTATAACTTTGGCTTATTCATTTTACAACATTTAGAGATCATAGAGAAAGCAAGTTGCTGTGTTGCGGGCTAATGATGAAAAACCTACACCACCGGTGGTTAGTTTATATCGGGATAATAAGGCAAAACAGTGTTGATCAATCTCCAAACATCGTTAAATTAGTCAGAGCTGGGTTCTTAATCCGCTTGCATGTCCTATTAAAAGAATTTTTTTTCAGTATCTCAGAGTTTAGATGTAACACCTCCCGAAAAACATAATGTCATGTTATTGTATGAAGTCTTTTGAATTTTAAAGACCAGATCATAAAAAATGCAACAGGTTTTGCTTAGGGCCTTAAAATCAAGAAATTTAAAAGTAATTTTTGGAATTAAGATCCTGAAAGAATGTTTTTTACAGGACCCCTAGCGTGTTCTAAAAAATGTGAAAACGAAAGTGCGTGTCGCGAACCTCTTCCACTCATTTTTTTAAGTTCATTCAATGTATAAAATTTGAGCATTTGATCACCAATTTGAAAGTTTTTCCTATGTTGAGAAACTTTCGAAAAACATTCATTTTGCCGCTATTTTGATGACATCGATGATTTAAAATCTTTAATAACTCAATGTTGCATGGTGCGGCATACTTTATAAGGTGGGTTTCCTATTGAAAAACCAAGAAAAAAAGAATTTTTTTTTTTTGTTTAACACGGGCAATGATTAGTCTTTCCAATAAGAGTGTTTTGAAGATTTCTTTAAATCTAACCATAAGTAATTGATGATATCAACTTTCGACTTTCTGACAGTGAAGTCTTTTAAACGGTAGGTTTTCTTGCATTTTGCTGGAAATGGCTTTGGCAGAGAAAGTGAACCTTGACAAGTTTTTGAAAGACGTTTTTCTCGAAACCAACTTTCCTAATTTTGCAGTAAGTAACTTTTGCTCAATGACAGAAATCATGCTGAAATTTTTGTCAAATGATAAGCTTATAAAAGTTTATGTCTCCTATAAATTTCCAGTCACTAGCGTAATTATTCTTCAGATACAGTCCATGAATAATCAATGAACATTTTTGTTTAAATTTGAAAACTGAAACAACGATATATAACTGTAACATCATCAAATCTGAACAAAACCTTAAATAACTCCTACTAAAAGCAGAAAAATAATTTTTAACCTAAAACTGACATGATAAGCATGGATATAAGCGCCCAAAGATGGCAAGTTTTTCGGCGGTTTTGGGTTCCCATGACTGCATTAATAATTCATGATGTTGTATTTTCTCATGATTTGGTATGAAATCACTACCTCAAATTTAGTCGGACTAAGTTACCTATAACTAAAACAAAATTAGCCTTTCCGGTAGTGAATTTCTTTTAAACTTTACACAAAGGTGTAATCATTTAAGATTGTTTCTTAGTAGAAAATGAGGGAATTTCGAAAATTTCTGGTTTTAATCTGATATCAATTACAAACTATCTAACGTACTGTTTGTATACTTTTTGAAGCTGATAATTGCTTACATTAACCACACATGATTTTAAAGTGATATTTATCCGGGTGATGTTCAGTTGCCATTCCTAATTCATGTAAAGCGTGAGGAAAATAAAAGGGACCAAACTGTAATGAAAGCATTGAAATGAAAAGTGTTAGGAAATGTTGTAATTAGAGTCATTTCAGCTATTAGAGATTTTGCCCAAAAACCGACCTAACGTGGTTTCTTAGTAGAAAAAAGGAAATCTCCCAATTTTTTTGTCAATGAAATACTACCTAACTATTTGATTGTATACTTTCCAAAGCGGATGATTGTTTACATCAACCACAAGTGATTGTAAAAAAGATATTCAACCGGGATCATATTTGTCATGCTTTTATATAAGATGCTTTTGCATGAATGACTTTTGTTGACTTTGAAAGACTTTGATAGCTTGAGCTCAGTAGCTGAGGAATTGTATTTTACTTTTTCATTCGTTTTAACGAAATTTATTCATTGATAGGGCCGCAGTTTGAGCTTTTCCTAGGGTGCTTGCAAAAAAAATCTTTAAACGGGTTCTTTTTTCCAAGTGCTATTTTTGGTCTCTATCAAAGATAACTGTTGAAATAATGGGAAAACTTAGGTCAAACTTTCTTTGAATTGAATGCTGGAAATGTTTGATGTGCCGAACTGAAGACACTTGAAAATAATTGAAAGTAGAGGCTGAAGAATTAGACAATGACTAATTAACCTGATACTGATTTTTCGTGCTCTAAATTAACCGTTTAAATTCGTGCCAAGATTGCGAAAGTAGAAATGTTTTTAATTCAAGACATAAAACTATGCATTTACGCAACAAAAACAGGCAATGGATGACGTCATCCCTGGGAAACTTTTTATGATATCTGAAAATTAATCAAATTTAAAGCATTTATGGATTTTTCAGTTAACCAAATTTAGATTTGAACATTTTGTGAAATTTTTAGCTCATTTTGACAACGTGATCAGAAATTATAGCTTCTCGAGTCATGTGGTTAACAATACTCACAGAAAACTCAGGAAAACTTGGCTGAAAATTGTTTTTGCAATAACTTTTGATCTTCAATCGTTGTCCAACGAAACTTTACCAGATTACTCCTTTTAATAAATACTTATGATAATGATTTTCTTTGAAATCATGGCGTCACTTTTACTTCATAGAATTGCGCCATAATGGTAAACTTTTATCCATTTTATTAGTCATTCTAGAATTCAAGTTCTTGTTGATTTGAAAATGATTTGAAAATGAGTTAATGCGTTGTTTTGGACGTTCTATTTTTAAGTCATTGGTCTATGACTTTTGGTCAAAATTTGCCCAAATTTGGGAGAATTTTAGGTTAAAAATGCCGACATCAGCAAAAATATCAAAATTTACCAATTTTTTTAAAACTACACATGAATTACTAGTTTCATGCAAAAAATCAGTAATCAAAATCTCATGAATCTAACGTACACAAAAAAAGCTCGTGATGGGTTAGAATGGTCAGATTTGAACATTGAATAAACTTACAAATATAAGTGGAAAAGGTTCGCAACAAGCACTTTCATTTTTGCACTTTTTGGGACAGGCCGTAACACGCTCGAAACATGCGAGTGGACTTTTAACTCTAGCTAATTAGAGAATGTTTAGAGAGGCATCAAAACTGTTTCATTTTTATATTCCGAAGTAGCTTTTCCCTCTAATATACAGAAAACAGTGGTGGCTAAATATACTTACGAATTAAGCAATGAAGGTACGGCCCATTTTCTTTAGGACCATCATTAAGCCTGATACGGACATATTTTGCTCCTTTTGGGAGTTCATCAAATTCAATTAGAACGAATTTGTTATCATCTAGAAAGAAATTACGAAAGAAAGTTTATTTTTTAACAATCTAAATGTTTTTACAGACACAATCTACAGATTTTTAGTAAATTAAAATGCCAAATGCCCTAAAGAAAATTACATGAACAATCAGACTTATTAAAATTGAACTGTGAGCAATAACCTGCAAAACACACATGTTTTTATGGTACGTATAACTACCAAGAATGACGATAGTAAAAAGGAAGCAAAAATAACCATCGAGATTTCACTTCTACTGCTATTGTTAATCCTGTTATACCCGGAAGGGGGCGTTTTTTGCCCAAGGTTAATTTTTCAATATCTCAAAATCCATTAATGCTATGAAGTTGAAATTTTGCAGCCCATTTATAAAAAGTTATTAGGCACAAATTCTGAAAATTTTATTTAATTATCTAAATAAAGCCATTAATTGTGCGTAGTTAAGTTACACAAGGTGTAAATTTATATAACATTTTTCAACACAAAATTGTCAAAAATCAATTTTGAACCTCACACATCCTGAGAGACAAAATCAATATGAGTGAACAAAGTGTTCCTCGACCACACTAATCAGACCTAGCTTGTGAGCTCTATCTCCACGGATCTCGAGAGCTTTTAGGCCTCATTATGCCCATTCAGCTGAAAATACCGTCAACGTCAACACTAAATTTGTTCAGGGGAGGGAGATTGGAGATCAGCTTCAAGATGTTAAACCTTACAAAACACCACAAGAGAAAGATTTTCACTTCTCCACAAAAGATGTTAAAACTGTGGAGCAATACCTAAACTAAGAAATAGAGCACGAATCGAGTGAGCAATATATTATATACTTTAACGTTTATGAATAAGCTCATGAAAATAAAGTTATTATCATATTCATGAAACAGAAATGACTCACCATTAGAATCAACCATGGAAATAGAAGTCTTTCTATTTTCATCAAAAATCTTGATTCTGCATGTCTGCGATTCCACTAGATCAAGAAGCTTAATAGGGTTTTTTTCCTCACAAATCTGGATTCTGTCATATAATTCGAATTCGGTTTTTCTGGTTTCGTCAAGGGTGTCAGTGCTTTTGCATTTTTTGATCGTCAATTTCTCTTCTTTAGGAAATGTACGCAAGTCTCTTTTCATAATCCAAAGTTTCAACGAAGGGCCATAACTGACATCCCAAATGCTTTAAAAAATACATAAATAACTGATTAATTTTCCCCGCAATTTGATTGAGTTATGCTATGTGATGTGCCTCATGTGCCTACCTGCTCTACGTTCCCTACGCTTAAATTTTTTTCAGAACAGAAAAATCGCAAGGAAACCTATGTGTCCAAAACAAGAATATAGCGGAGATAGTAAATGTATTCGAGAAAGAAATATAAAGTGCAAAGTCGGTGATAACTTTAGCATGCATGAACCAAAGCTATAACCAATAGTCCAGTCGTTGAAGTCAAACCCCCCCCCCCCCCTCCCCTAACATGGAAAAAAAACAATTTAAAGCTCAAATTTTTCACACTCCTTTTTATGTGTAGATTACAAGAAAGCAATATCCCCATTATTGATACCTCTTGTAAAAATTGAGAAATGCACCGTTTTTAAAACTTGCAGAGGTTATCAATGGTCACCCTTTGGAAGTGAAACTTTGAAGATTCTAAGTTATAAAATCTTACAAAAACTGCTTCATGACATAGAGCATGAAAATTAGATAAGAGAAATGGGGTAATTTTTAAAGTTGGACCATGTCATGCTGAGTTATGAGCAATTGAAAGGTAAGATTTGACTAATTTTGCCTGTTTTCTGCTGACTTCAGCACTTTTAATTTAAATCAATGGGTCACAAAATGTTTTTCAAAAGATTCACCTTACTTGAAAAATGGTATTTTTTGTAGGATTTTCACATGATATTACCATAATTCTATTCAACTTTTAACTCGAAAAGTACTAATGAATTTGGAAATTAAAAAAGAACAACAGAAGATGAAAGATAAAAACAATTACAGAACGCATCCGCCGTTTCTACTAATTACCAGCCTTAATGATTAGGTATTCGGTATTCTGAAATACCTGTAAAGTTTGTTTTAAATAAAGAAGAAATTCATATTGCATGAACACTCCATTGTAGATGCTCTTTTTGCCGGTCTGTCCCTTCCCGGCACTGAATTTCACTTCATTCAAGCGATGAACTTTCTAGAACAAAGCATTTTCCTCCGCTTTTTTACAGACGACCAAGCGCACATAAAATGTTTATCAAAATGTTGGAAACGGAAAATATAAGCTCCAATTTTTCAACTAATATTCGCTATTTTTCATATCTGCGAATAGCTCTTTGCAAGATCTTTAAAATGATGGAGGTTTTCATGAAAATTGAAAAAGTAGACCAGAAACTATAAACCAAAATGTTTTCCAAAGTTCTAGTAAAGATTATAATGGTCGATTAAGAAGACACACAAAGGAGGGAATTTTTTAAACAAATAAAAATCATTATTTCTGTTAGAATTTTATGGTCTGTCTGTCTGTCACAAATAGGGACAACAAATTTACAATCCATCTGCGCTGCTCAAAGTAGTCACAACAAATTGTAGAGATCTGACACATTTAAACAAAAAGACAAAACGTCATTAACCCTAATATACCCGGGCCTTTTGTACTTAGTGTAGCCCAATGAGCTAGAAACTTGAAATCTTGTATGTGGGTAAGCCTCAATAAGACAATTAACCCTACCTGCCCGGGAAGATTTTTCCACTGAGAGCTAATCGCTTTTTCCTTTTGGCTTATATTTGATCACTTTTTCTAAAATTCTATACTTCAAACATTTTCAGTCGATAAATTTGATAAATTGTTTGACCTTAACCAGTCATAATGACTGGTTGTTTTAGGGTCACCACCAAAAATCAGCGCAATCAGAAATCACAAGAATGGAAAACTGGAACAAAAACTTAAATTGAGATGAAAGTTGATAAAGAGCCTACTTTGGTGTTTGAGAAAGGGCTGCATAATAGAAATTCAAAAATTTAAATTTTTTCAATATGCTGGATCTTAAATTATGGGGCCAATTTTTTGAATTTTTTTATGTCTATTTAATTCTTAGGTAGAAGGGCACAACTGTATAAAATTTCATGTTCGTATCGCAAATTAAAAGTAAAACGACTCCAAAAAGTGCGCTAAAAGAAATGACAATGGTTGATGGGGCGCTGACTCCTTTTTAACCATTGAAACTTAGGGGGAGGGAAGAAAACTCACTTCTAAGTTTGTAAACAC
The DNA here is from genome assembly GCA_032270445.1 of Darlingtonia californica. NCBI lineage: Eukaryota > Viridiplantae > Streptophyta > Magnoliopsida > Ericales > Sarraceniaceae > Darlingtonia > Darlingtonia californica. Next base: position 12,661 of record JAUBWS010079966.1, read on the forward strand.
GAAAAAAGCTATTTTTTATGCTTTACTG
>JAUBWS010079977.1:0-12687 GCA_032270445.1 Darlingtonia californica
TTAATGACTTTAGCACCTCTCCTCCTGGTTTGCACGACCTACCCTAGAGATATGCTACTGCCCAGGTTTTTGTTATTTTTTGACGGAAATTCAAAAAGAAGTAAAGCAACCGTGATGGAGTGCTGCTGCTAGAAATAACAGCGCTCCGTTGTATTTTTGTTTGTATACGGTGTTTATCATGAATGGAAACCATGTCTTTGTTATGATCGTGTTATCTATGAGCTGTTTCTATTAAATCTAGCTTTCGATTGTGGTAGTATTAGTTTTTTAAGTAATGGTGGCAACTTTATTAAATAAATCAAAAACCTTGTAGCCTTAGCTTTATATCTTGAGTTTTTTGGTGGAAGAACTCAAATATTTTGAGCTGTAACTTTAAATTTAAATCTTTGCAAATACTACAGGCTTTTTGTTCGATTGGTATTTGGATAAAGATGGCTTTCCATGTTTAAGCCCCGAGATTTGAGTGTAAATAAGTTGAAACAAGATTGTTTTTGATAGTAGTGTTTCATTGGAAATTTTTCTCACTCTAATAATATTTTGAATGGAAGTTGTAGTTGATGAGTGAATCAGTGAATAATGTTTATGTATTTTCTTTTTGCCTGTATATCCATTCTATTTTTGTTCCATGTGTGGGGAGCGCGTTGTGTTGAAAGGTGGGTGAAGAAAACATGGATCATATATCGGATTTCGTTTCATGAACATTCAAGTTTCATTTATTGTAATGCAATATCTTTGTTGAGAGAATTGTATTCTTCCAACTTTTTTGGATACTTGACCTGGTTGCGTTTGAAAATGAATTGGCAAAGTTGATGGTGTATCAGGGGTATAATATTTTCTGAAGGCTGATAAGATGAAACTCTATTAGATTGTTGGATTTCGTTTCATTGATTATTGTGGACAAGCTTGTTTATTGGTAACCTTGAAGAATAAATCAAATTGGGTTATTTCGATAATTGATAGCAAATTTTAATGATATATTTGGGAGCAAGAATTGTTGAAGTAGGCTGAAGAGTTGTCGGGTTTTGTTTTATTAGAATTCAAGTTCCATGTCTGGTAAATGGAGTATCTTGTTGAAAAAACTATATTTTCCAACTTCCATGTTTGAATTATGATTTTGCTGTTGAAAAGAGAACTTACTGTTTGTTTGTTATTTGATAGCAAATTTGGCAGTGAATTTTGGCCACCATATACATAAATTGTAGTGGTGAAATTCCGTGTTGAGAGAACCATGTTTATTTTGTTAACTTAATTCTTAGACATCACATTGCTGCTGTATAGAGAATGCCTTAATGTATATTAGATTTAGCCTCATTATTTTTGGTGTCGAGCTGCTTTCCCTATATACTGATAGGCATAACCTAATCTTGAAAGTAGACAACTAAATCTCTGGTTGCTTAGTGAAAGACCATGCCTTAAAGTCTATCACATATAATTCATTAAAGAGTTCTCAAAAATCTTCAACCATGTTGATTGATGCAGGCTATATTAGTGGCATCTCTTTAGTAAATGCAGTTTTTTTTACAAATTAATTAATTGGATAAGATAAAACACATGGGAACTTAGATAATGAGTTAATTGCTTGCACATTAACAGGAAGTATGCCTATTGATTTCTCTAATGGTGTGACGGATGGGTTTGATGTCACTGATTATGTCTATTTTTCGATGTTTTGATGCAATCTAATGATATTTGTGTCAGATCATAAGATTTTGATGATTTCAGATAGCGGTGAAGGAGGTGTTGTTTTCTGGAAAGTTGAAAGTCAAAAATGATTGGATAGGCTTATTATTTTGTTCAGTTATTTGTTAGTCATTTCTGAGATAATGTGGATATAGAGCGTAGCAACTCCTTCAAAATCATGCTCGATAAAATGTTATGTCTTATGAGTTCGATGGTGAATGAAATACGTATATGGTACACGGAGAAATGTGTTCAAATTTTTGCAATTAATAATTACAACATGGTATTTCATTCGACAGTATACAATCCCTCTTTTGCTTGTGCTTGTTTTTCATTTTGTTAGAAGCGCTGTTTAAGCTAATTTATTACAGAGTAGATCTACTTAAATATCTACGGGGGTAGCTTTAATCCTACAAGAATCTAAAACATAATTTACTGCATTTGCTTACAACAGAGAGCAACGGAATCCTATTTTGACATATGGAAAAATTGCTGATTAATACATTGAAACTAGTATGTCTTTTCAAACTGAAATAGTCAATCCTAGATTTTCCACGGTCCAAATTAGGTAACCTGGCTATGATAATAATGATAGCTAGAACGTTTCCAGCTATTAATTTTAATCACAGTCAATTTCTTGTATCTTGATTTCCTTTTATGTGGAGAATCCTTTAAATTAGGAAAAGTTTGGACATACGCTACGGGTAGTTGGAAAATCTCGGTCCTAGGGAGGGGCGTCTTTTGTGGATAGCTCAATGCTAATTCTTTGCATTCTGTCTCTGTTTGGTCTTATTGACGATGCTCTTACAAAAAAAATTGAATTCAGTCACATCTTGTGGCACAGTTAAATCAATTCTTTCTGTTTTTATTTGTGAGATTTTGATGTCGTGATCTTGTGCTGTTGATATATTTAACGCTTGTCATATCATGAGGTCATTATTTTAATCGTTTACACAGACAATTGGCACTGTCTGATACGTAAATTTATTGAGAAGATTGCTTTATACTGATTAGAAAAATAAATAATAAAACCTTGAAAATGTTTGCAAAGAAGCTGCTATAATCAGAGAAAACTTTAATGTCTGGCTGGTAATTCCTAGATGCAAGTTTTGTAAACAAAGTCCCACCAATCAGAATGGAGCGTCGGTTGCAGCGCCGCCGCCGCGTGGCCAGTATGTACAATTCCATGAAATCACTCACATCCAGTGAGTTGATTGAAACTGGAGGCATTCAACATATAGGCCGAGTGGCAAGTTTGAGTTCACTAAAAACGGCTACATTAAATCGACGACGTAGTTTCCATAACAACAACAACGATGACGAAGATGATGATGAGCCTGCGAAGCTCCGTCGACCATCTTCCATGTATTTCGAACACACCAAGAGGCAGTCGTACGCCGATCTACGTTCAGAGCGGGCTCGTTATTTGAAGGAAAAAGCTAAAACGTGTCAAAAGGTAACTTGGGATTCATACGTTTCAAAGAGTTAGCTTTAGCAAGCAGCCAGCTTAATTAGCTTATACTTCATTTAAGCCTAGAAATCCTTTTCTTTAGCTCAGTCAGCTCTAGAGAAATTTGAATTGATAGATAATTAATTATTAGTGGTAGTTTGGCATTATCTTCCTAGCAAAAAACAAGCGAGTTTTGTTTGAGTGTTGCACGCTACCTTTCTACACATACCATACGATACATGACTATACATTACGTAGTATATGAGTTCCTGTCTTCAGAAATTTTGTAGGTTTAGTCAGTGGGCTCGGCTCTCAACACCCTAACTGTACCTCGTAGGTATTCCAATGCCTATACAGGCTCAATATTTGCCTTAACGTCGCATTTTCGCACGGTATGGTATATTTGCTGTTGATTTTGCAATTTTAATGGATACTTTCCACTATATTATAAGGGAAGTTCCTCTCACGAATTCGGATACATTCGCAAAGTTGATTCGTGTGAAGAAAAAAATATCAATTAGCCGGCTTTAAACAGAGAAGTTTTTAAAAAGTCTGACCATTCGTGAAAAATTGATTGTTTGAATTTCGCGAAGGTATCTTCTCATAAATAGGCTTGACTTAACGATATTGATTATTTTTACCTTTAGTCTGGTTTGAATGTGATGTTGAGTGTACCAAGACGTGCAAATGACGCCATGTATCTATGCCTGATCAAAGGATTTGACGTAAGTTTATATACACCTTGTATGATTTATTACTGTAGGTGCCAAGTACACTAATCCAAAGGACGCCGGGTGCGTATTTTTAGCTGAAAAATTAAGTACTGACAAATGAGTTCGTTAGCTTTTTACAGCGCGGCGCATATTCAACAGAAAAGATTTGTGAGAGGAAAACAAGGGTGGACTCGTCTTTCAGATCCATCCAAAGTAGCTTAAAAATGATCCTGGAAGTTTGGTGTGATCTCTAACTTATGATGGCTTTATAGAAATGTCAATTCAATTCTTCAACCGTAAAAGTTCATTTCTCATTTCGAAACGAGATTAGGTCAAGTCGAATATTTGCTCAGGGATATTTTTGTCAAATTTTAAGACGACTGAAATTCCCCCCCAGGCTTGTTTGAAAAATGACTTCGGAGGAACGAGTCTTCTAAAATTACTTGTCTCAATTATTCAATTGAATTTAAGAGACTTTTCTAATAAAAAATTATATGAAAGTGAAACTCGTTTACGCTTGCAAGTACTTTATATATTTTTGAAATCTAATGAATCCGATACCGGATAATAAGATTATATTATAGCTTAACGTAATATTTTCGCCGGAGCTATAGAGCAGCCGAACTTAGACACTGATCGATTGTGCTGCTGAAACTTGCTTGAAATGCTAATTTCCAGAACGGCTGTGCAACGTCGTACGTCGTAGATATCTTTTTGCGTATCCTCCCTATTATTTATCTTTGAAATCTAGCGAGTCCGGTACCGGATAATAAGATTATATAATAACCAGAAAGATAAAAAAAGTTACGTCTGAAATGATACGATACATAGCTTATATGAACACATTTTTTCTTTCATATTCGACAAAGATTTTCTTATATTGATACCTTGATCGCTTCTGGACGCACGCGGCTTTCATGTCTTAGTTTATGAGTTAGCGTGCAGATCTCTTTATCGTTTTATTAGGTATATAGTATTAATTCATAAATTCGTTTGTTCACCAAATTATGATCATAAGTCATCCTCTAGCTGAGAAACTCGTCTATTTCCCTAACCAGGTATATTTCCAAAACTTACCAGAAGAAAGAAGGAATATAGAATGGGAAAGAAGCAGAAATAGGTTTTCTAGCTAGAAGTCCTCAATATATCTTTTAAATTTAGCGATTTGTTTACCTACCTAAAACTCATGAACTCAGATATGAAAAGGGTCCATCAAAATCGCTTTAGACTTATCTCGAGTTTGATCAACTTAAAATCATAATGAAAATAATCAACTTTGTGGCTATTTTTTATCTTTCTGTTCCCATCATACATTATAGCGATAAATATGTGGGCAATGACAACAGTCCGTACTATAATCCGTCATCAACGAACCTTAAAGGCATATCTGATAACTGTTGAATGATTGATTGATAATCATTATTAACATCTGTGGGGGAGTGTATATCTATTGTAGTGACACATATTTTGGTATCGCTACAACTAGATACACTCCTCCACAGACGTTTTGGGTCTTTTTTTCCGACTGGGCGATAGCTTCAATTTATTGAATGATTGATAGATAATATGGCGCCGTCACGTCATAACAACTATTAAAAAGCCGAGTGACGTTATTATTGTGTCGGGTTTCATAATTTGTTATGAATGAATTAATTGCGTGACGCGCTCTTACACACATAAACACGCCTTGGTAATATCTCAATAAATCTAAGGCTTTATTTCTTCTAAGTATGAAGGTCATGAAAGTAGTAAGTCAGGCTTTTTCTTTCGATATATTTTTTTTTGGTAGTTTGTCACTATAAATAAATATTTTTCTCACTTAACAAACCACGGAACAAATCTTCTTGATATGAGTTCAATATGTCTTTTGTCAAATACTTTTCTGTCTGCAGTCACCTCCTTATCTGACTGTTTTGCTTTCATCGCGTAGACCTAACCCGTCAACAGGGAAAAACCCTAGGTCATTCGATCAACCGAAACGAATAAGAGAACGAATGATTGCGTTTTTGCGTTTACAAATGATTCAAAGCATTGCTATTTCTCTTTTCATCTACTTTGTAATTTTTCTGTTTTCATGCGAAAACTAAAAAATCGAATTTCCTTCTTGTGTTTATTTTACTTAAATGGCCATGGCCCTTTGACCTTTCAAATGTTTTCTCAGCAATATCACTGGATAAAGGTTTTTTCACATATTGTACATAATCATGATTTTCCTATAAACCGGATCCGTTTAAGAGAGAAGATGTTCTCCCACGTATAATGGTATGCATTTACTTTAATATAAAGCTTTAGAAAAAAGGTTTGGCCTCCTGGTTTAAGGTTATTGAAGTATAAAATAAACGTTATTGTTGTGAAGTTAATTTTACTTATTTTACGAGATCTAATGCACGGTGCCGGTAACTTTGCCATTTGGTCAATATTCCCAGACACTTAAATTAAAAAAAATTGAGTCAACAGTATAATCTTTTTCACTCTTCCTTCTATTTCACAGGAACAAGGCAGCTTGGAGACGCTCGGGAAGATTTTATTGCAAGATTCCTTCGTCGTCTTCGACCCGAAGCACATCTTGAAGAAAGGCAAGGAACGACACGTGTTCCTCTTTGAACAAGCTCTCTTGCTCTGCAAAGAAATCAAAGACGTGAATGGTAAATGCATGTTTGAATTCAAGACGAAACTGAAGACAAACGAAATGGGCTTGACTGAACACATCGCAGAAGATAAGTGTAAATTCGCAGTATGGACAGGGGTGCCGCCTTACACGGAAGAAAAACGTATAATCAAGGTAAGTGTTTGGCAATAATTGTTTTTATTTTCCTCACGGGTCTTTTTCGACAGAAGCTTTGCATGTAATAGGGCGAAAGGGAAGTTCACCAGTGCAAGCGAATCATTAAAATGCAAAAGGAATTCATTAGCGGGTCGCGAATTGCGAAATGTAATACTTTTTGAAGATTTTGCATGCCTTCATTCTGGAAAAAGCGACAATGAATTATGCGAAGTTACATTAAACATAATTCTTGCAGAAAAAAGCAAAAATAGTGAAGCCAAGCAATTTTATTTGATGTATTATTGTACGTTGACAGGGATCTCCAAGTTGTAGTTTGCATGCTCCAAAATTCCTTTGCACGCCCTGCAGTCATACTGTTAAGTTACAATAAAGTAAAGCTGGTGAAATCAATATCCAACATGGTCGACAGTGGCGTAGTCGCAGGGGTGGCGGTCGCCCCCTAAAAAATTAAATTTCGAATGAAAAGGTCCCGATATTTGTAAAAGGGATGCAAAAATGCCAAGTTAATCTTTAAATATCGTCGTATTGAGTTCAAAAAACAATTAATAATTTCGCCTGCGGCGCTTTTTTCTTTATAAAAGTTTTCTCTTATGCAAAAATGGTCCACCAAATAAGACATTTTGCCACCCCAACTGAAAATACGCGGCTACGCCTCTGGTCGATATCGACGATAAAATTCTGTTTTGTTTCATCTCAGTTTGAGGTCAATTTGAGATTTTTTTTCGCGGTATGGAATGTTCGCGTTTCGACATTCTTTGTTCTCTTTTGTCGTCAAATTAATTCCTGTAGCGCAACATTATTAAGCTAAAACGTTTTAAAACATTACTTGAATTTTATCAATTTTTTTTTTTATAATTGACTTTTCTTCTTCTACTTTTCAATACTTTCATCTTTCATATTAATGAATTTAAGGAGATCAATAGTCAAGGTCATCCCAATTTTTCCTAAGAGTGCTCTCAAACGATAAAAACTCCTCAAAACGTCTGTGGAGGAGTGTATTTTACAATAGAAATAAACTCCTCCAACTTTTCCAACTTGCCAATAGTTGTTTCTACTCACTTAAGTTGTGTTTTACGTAAAAAAAGGGGCGGCTTATGAGACTGTCCTATGGTAAATGTTTTGAGGAGAAAATTCTCATGTGAACTTTATTTTATCAACAACTTATGAATTATACATTGAAATCAACAGCTTGGTTTCAAGGCTATAATGGCACCTGCTTGATGTAAACCATGTACTGTTTTGTATTCTATTCTTTTGTTTCTTTTCAGGCCGAATCGGAAGAAGTGAGACTGATGTGGGTCAAAGAGATTCGCAACTTAACACAACAGTTTCAATTCGGTTTGCTACAAGCGCGATGTTAGTACCAACCTGTGCTTTTCTTTATTATCGCTTGTTGTTTTCATGTCTTTGTTGCATTACACCGCTTCTCATGGTCGATCACATGCCCAATGTTGTTTTTGCTATCTCAATTTAAGCTACCAGATCCTACAAAGGGCAAGAGACATTCTTGCTGGACTCTCATCTAGGACTGTTTGCTAGTATAGTAATAGATTGAAATATTTCGCTCTTAACTAATAACTAACAGAGAAACAGATTGAATGCTACTGAAGGTAATGACTAAAATTAAGTATGTACCACATGCGGTGAGAACAGGGCTTTTATTTTTGTTTTTTGACATTGTTACTTATTTCAATGCATTGTTTTTTAGCCTCGTTTTACCCAACGTCTCCACGAAAACGAAGAAACAGGAAGAGTACAAGCCAAGCTGATATCAGCTTCTCATCTGAGTGAGTATTTGTTTTTTTTAGCAAATTTATAATAATGTATGACCATTTGTTCTCAGTTGATATTTAAGGTAATTTCTTTTTCGGATTAAGTTTCCTATGTACACTTTATGGGGCAAAAAGATGTCGGACAAAAGTGACGAAATTTTGTCCGACAAAAAATGTTGTCCGCCGAAATTTTTTGTTGCTTTGAAATATTAGTCACTATGATTCGAGTGAAATTTTCCTTGAACATCAAGCTCTTGCTTCTTAAAGTTTTCTCCTAGATTTTCGACTCTTAATGCCATGATATTATAAATATGCTCGATATTATTTTTTAATAGCACTGGTGTATACCAAAATGATCGTGGCTCTGGTGACTACGACACCGCAACCATTTGCAGTCGCGTAAGTTGTGTTTTCTATTCTCGTGTACAATTTTGTTGTCATGACCGCAAAATTTCTAAAATCAGTATTTTGAGAAAGTCTCTTTCTAGTTCCGGCCTTCCTGAGTCCACTACCAATCAACATTAAATATTAAGCAAAAATCTCTTCCATTCCTATTAACTGGAATGTACTTATACACACAATGGTAGATGTCTTAGGGCGGAGTGTTCGGTTTTTATTTTTAACTACACTAAAATTGGACGTTTTCTGAATTTTTTTATCCAGACCGCCTCGTTTTCATGCAGTCTTCTATGGCGTTCTAGTGATGTGTTAAATAAAACCTTATCAATGAAACTGCCTTCGAAGAAATTACAAAATATTGTTCTGCAAAGCCCATTAATACAGCTCATTCGAAATAAATCGTTGTCACAGAACACTTAAGGACATATGATCCATCCATTTCGGTCTATTTTGCCTTTAAGTAAAAGGTCCTTTCAATCTGATTGGATGATCGAAGCAAGTATTTCTAAGACTTTCCAATAGTCTGAAATTATCAGATAAACAACCTGGTAAAACTAGGCGGGCTGTTTTATCAAAAAAATCGATCCTTGGAAAGGTGCATTGATGGATATTCAATTAATTGGTTTCATTTGTAAATATCCCATTCATTTTCTCTATTCATGATATTTTTCACCAACATATACACACCTTTCAATAATAACACTGATCTCTCTTAATCTTATCAATGACTGGAATTCTCATTTTCCGTGCATGAATGTGTCACGTGACCCTAAACGTCTGTCAATAACCTCTTCAAGAAAGGTCATATAGAAATGTTATTGAGCTTTTTTGCTATGCAGTTTCTGGTGTGTTTGAAATCTTATCCCATGCTGTTATATGTCAGTATGATTTTGGATGTTGTTGTAGCTACTACGTGATACTGTTTTCACTGAAGTTAATAGTCTGCTTTGTGCATTATGCAGTTTGCTTGGTCAGCATAGTAGTATCTCTTTGTAGGACTGTAAATATAACACGATAATTCCCAGTATCACCATAATCGAACAAACCTTTCAATGGTTATTTTGCTTTTTGAATTGTCAGAATTGGTCAGTATAATCAGCTTAAGAAGTTCAGCGCATGCAAATTTTTTCATATCCTGCTTTGACGTTGATGTTCTTTGATGCAGCAAAATAAGTGACGGTTCGTTTGTCCGACATAGTGTGCGTGACAGCATGGACAGGTAATCTGATAGAAATCCAATAAAAATAATTGTGTTCATCGAGGCGAATTTGTCTTGATTTGTCATTCTTCCAAACTTTGCGACAAGAAAAATTCATGGCGCCGTTATTGAATGATATTCAACACCTCTTTCCTTATAAGTTGGAAATTTATCCCGAATCTTCAATCATCTCTTAACTTGTTGTTAATTTCTTGTTTGTTCACTATTTGTTTATAAAAGAAATTTTGAAATGACGTAATACTAATAAGAATTATCATCATTTCATGCCTCGGTTTCATGTTCATCGCTTAATGACACATTTTATATAGAGGCCACACCAGAGACGATATAAGAAGTTCGCAGAGATCTATTTTTATCAAATCAAGATTTTTTTGTCAACATTTTTTATCACAATTCTTTATCTTCACTGTTGCACACCGCCTCTATTAGAAAGAATCTTGTCTCGCCTACCTGGCTTCAGTATTACCGATGTAGCCTATCAACAGTATGGACTAGCAAGGAAACTGCTTGTTATCACTGTTTTAATAAATGGTGCTGTGATTGTCAAGATGGTTCTCGATATTTTTTTCTTATCTTTGATTTTCTGTTCTCATGATGACCAATGAGTTTTATAGAAAGCATTTTATTTTTATGTACTATGTAATCTCTTTTGTTAGCCTCGATGTTTGTCTTTGTAAATAAGAGGTCTACGGTGTCTTACCTTCACGTAAAGCAGCTTAATCTAATGAATTCTTTGTGTGAATGACTTTTAAACTTTAGTCTGACGTTGTCAATGTTTGACATGTTGTAGTATAGAAATAAAATAATAGTCATAACAAAGTTGGAAGTTAGTGTTGGTGTTTTCCTTTTGGTTCTAACCACAAATATGGAGTCGGAAACCGTGTTTTATGCTGGCTTAGACAATGCGACTTGTGAACTTTTTAAGTCTTACTCTATGCCTTCATACAGACGTAAGAAACGACCGGTTCGGAGAAAGGTACGGTGTAGCTCCTGTCATATTGATTCTGTTATTGTATTGCCCCTGGTATTTTTAAATCTTGTTTGTCAGCCAAACGTTAATCCAATTACGAGTTATTAATCAGACCGTCTAAAGACGTTAATACTGATGCAAATAAAGAAATTCTAAAGTTAATCTGAACTTAAATGCCATAAAGCTTAATGTGTGCCTTAGTAAAGTTGCTTGTGTGTTTGTAGTATGTTGTTATTACTTTTAACTATTATTGCAATGGTTTACCCAGAATATTTAGCCTCTATAGCTCTGTTGAACTGTACTCAATGAGGGTCCTGCACATACGCTACTCTAATTTTCACTACCGAAAGATTCTTAGAGCCTCTCGGAGTTCTAAGCTTCAGCTTTTGACAAGTGTAATTGACAAAACTTTTTCCTCGTAGACGTCTTTCGACAACTCGAGCATCATCGTAACAGATCGATACATCGTAACCGAAGACTTCACCCCGAAGGGAGAACACGAAATCGCCATTACCAAAGGTCAAACCGTAGAAATTCTTAGTCGACCTCCGGGCAGTCGAAGTTGGCGTATCCGGATTATGGACTCGGATGTAACCGGAGACACTGAAGGACTTGCACCGTTCAATTATCTAAAGAAAATCGAAGAATCGCCTTTGAGAAACAAGAGGTCATCGGTAGAAACATTGCACAGCCAAAGCAGTGAAGGTGTGTTTCGTCCTTTTTTATTTACAGATGTTTTGACTTCATTCTTTTTATAATCATGTAGTAAATATGGGCTGAGACTCAACTATGCTTTTAACTTTAAACCAGGTTCTCTCAAGCTCTAACTTATAGGCAATTGTATAGCTGAATCAAACTCTTTAGTTTGCTATACTAGTCCCGTGTGCCGTTTAAAAAACTAAACACTCCTCCACATGGGTTTTTCATGATTTTGCTCACTGGGGTACCCAAAGTTGTTCACCATTTTAAAGAGTGGCTATAAACCTTCATTTTCAGAATTTAATGATAGGTTGATGACGGTAACAGTCCCAGCATTACCTAGTTTTTCTAGCTTTGTGACGTCACATGAATAATAAAAAAATTGTGCCCTCTGGGTAATGACATTTCTTATATGCGCTGTTTAGTGAAATCAAATTCACGGGGTTGTTTGAGGAGATCTTTGTTTTGAACAATTTGTTCCTACTCTGTAATTAGAATCTTTAACATGCAAATCTATTAGATTTTTCAAATTCCTAATAAATTAGAGTAATTTCATGGACAATGTTTATGAGTATTATAAATGATTTATAGTATAGATAACTGACATGCGAAGCATTAGCATATGAATTCCTAACGGACTTAATGTGTTCAAAATTACGAAAATAGGTAGCTTAAAAACATTGTTGATCTTCGGCTCCGTTTTTCTTTATTCCCCAATTTTTCAAGGGTCCAATTTTTTGAAGGTTTTTTCAACACGACTAAAGGTCTCAAGCTTTCATCCTAATTTTCCTGACACTAGAATGGGGTTTAAAAAGAGTTAGGTATTTATTAAAGAAAGCTCTTTTTTAATGGAATTAATACTGAATTGTAATATACATCATATCATTTATTTGATAGATTCGTTTGCAGCAGATAGCCCGAAAGGTTCGTCAAATTCTATCAGTGGAATGGAAATGTCATCGAAATCAAACCGTCGCCGTACTAAATCAAACATCAACAT
>JAUBWS010079988.1:1187-12686 GCA_032270445.1 Darlingtonia californica
TAGCATGTTTTAAAGAGGAGTAGCAAGGGTTAAGAATTTAACGGTAGTATAATTGCTTTAGTCAGTAATGTGTTGATTTTACTACGTCAATCTTATTGTTGAAGAAAATGATCTTAGAAATACTCTTTGAGCAACTAAAAAAAGAACCAATATTATATCCCTTTCTCATTTTTTCTTTCACTTCCAAACAGTCCTTTGAGGACTTACTTGTTCAACGAAACTTTGTTTTGATATACACAGAGAGAAGATTTTGAACCCCTTCCCACCCCACTTACTAAGAGCAAAAAAGCAATCATCGAAAAGAAAATGAAAATCAGGAACAGTATATGTTAAAAAAGATACCTTGTCTTGTGGGTTAACAAAATAACCTGTTTTTGCATACAAAAATTGGAAATGCACATCTGTCACTATGTTCGTACAATATCCATTTGAAACGGAGGGCTATATCAGGTAAAAAATTAAAAATATGGATCATAAGCATGAAAACTTGTCCAGAAACAATAAAATAACAAGTGATAATGTTAACAACTTAAGTGCCGATGACAACTATATTTGTCATGGAATTTTTAAAATTCTTACGGTCCCAGAAACCTGGGTTTTGACCTAGGAGCTCCGCATCCCATGCACCAGCGAACGGTACCAAAGATTCCCAAAATTTTGAAAATTCCCAGCACCGAAGTGGTTAAAAATTCAGATTATTTTGGTATTCAAACATGTTCGTGATGAGGAAACTGACCACTACTAAATAAACAAAAATAAACAAACCGTAGAAGTTGGTATGACGTCAATCACTGTCACCCAATCATTGACTTGCTGACTTAACGAATTCCCAAATGGCGCAATCCTGGTAGGTAAGTCGACAAGCAAAGTAGAGTAAATATCTTGTTGAACTTTTTGACAGTCTGCTAAACTCATAGCACCATTATTGAGTCTGAAAGAAAAATTACGATAAAACTTTAAAATGTCAGACATGATCTTTGAGAGGTATCACCACAATCGACCTTAGTGGAGGGTATTCAATGAAGGCTTTCATAGAATGAGATACTTACAAATAGAAACAAGCAGCTTGATAATCGATTCCAAACTGAACAGATTGCCGTTTCATTGAAGTTGAACAAGTTCCATCTTGACTTGATTGAATGACTGAAAGTGATCCATTACTAGTATCTATACTTTCTCTAGTGAAAATAATAAAAACATAATGGTCATAGCATTATTCTAAGAATAAGTTTGATTGAGTATACACTTGTATCAAAAACACATGTTTAATCAATTCATTCTTCCGCGTAAAAATCGTTTTCATTGGCATAACAGTAAATGTTGAAGTGGCCCTGGAACATTTGTTATATTATAGTAAGATGAGTTTACGATCATTTGCAAAGTAACATATTTTGAAGTTCCAAACTTTTTATACTTGGTGTTATTTTCATGGTTTATTTTCACACAAAAACAAGCAACATAATAAAAATCATAACAGTCACTTACATCAGAGTGTCCGGATTGACAAGCAATTTCCCAGAAATGATAGGTAGTCCGGTAATGTATCCTGGGTTTCCACTTCTTTTTATGACAGTAGTATTAGCATTAATCGCGTTATCCTTGAAAAATAGGTGGAAAAAATCTAATAATAGTAAAAACTTATGAGGATATCGAAGAGCTGGTCTTTTCTCTAGAAAGTACAAAACAATGCAAGTAGCGATATAAGGTTTACGTAATGAGAACTATATTAAGGTGGTTACAGACCGAGTTAACTTTTCAACGTAGTTTTTCGCGGTCGTGAAAACTCGCCATTCACTTTTAATTCTATTATCCTTCCTGAAGGTACATCCAGAAAGCCAGGAGACCCACATTGACTCCCAGAAAGCCAGGGGACCAACATTGACAGCAGTTCAAGAAAAACTGAATAATTGTAATAAATAATCAAATTAAATAAATAGAAATAATTTGCAAAAAGAATGCATGCGCACCTCAGAAAACTTGTACGAGAATGTCTGTTGAAATGCTGTGAGACCATTCGAAAGGCTTCCCAAAACAACAGAAATAGCAACTTGAGAAATTTGTGTGGTGGTATTGATTTTATACTTGATATCATATGTAACTTCCAACATGACGTCATCACAATGAGTCCCGTTCCATGTGGGAGCATCACACTGTGGCACAACTTGACCATTTTTCAAACATTGCACGGATGGAGTGATAAAAAGTGAAGAGTCATTGGTTGTACGAACAGACGATGGGTACTGCAAATAAACAAATCATCGTTATTATTTTGTATACATAGGATAATTTAAGAGCAATTTTGTTTTCCTGAACAAAAAACCAAACTCCAAAAAAACTTTTTTGCGTTTTAGATCTTTTAATTCAGACGCCCTCCAAAATTGGCGAACTTATCAATGCTCTAAGAAATCAAATTTTTCATGAAAGATAGGAAATCTATCTTTCCTTGCAAGCCAGTTCCTCCAGTTTACTACCACCCTGGAAATAACTACATAGAGTGTTGTCAAACAAGTGATCGTTGAAGTGCACACACAACCATTGTTAGAGGATTATTAAATAAAAATTGAATGAAAATATGTTTTACTGAGAAAAAAAACCATGATAATTTTTCATACTGGGGCGACTTTAAAGCTTTCAGAATATTTCTTGGTATTCCATTGGTCAATGGAATTGCATTGTGTGGAGAGTTGTGTAATGACCCGTGCACATGAGCTCGTGTTTGAAAATAAAAATCCTAAAACGAAAAATAATTAGAGATAGGGGTAAAAATAAAAGAAAAGTAGAATTAAAGAATTTGATGGAACATTCATATATAAACTCTTTTTCACATTGGAGCATTTGAACTTTATATCATAACTGTATGGAAATTCGCGCAGAGCGTCGGTGCACGGCTTTTAAATAAAAATATTTTAGACTTTAGACTATCAAAAAGCATCAAGTGTTTAAGTTTTCAAGTCTTAGGTTGTAAGTTAAAACAGGCCGAAATTCTTAACGTGCATTATTTAAAAAATGCCAATTTAGAGCTGAGCTAAAAATGGGTGCAACAACAAATCTTACGAATGACAAGATATTTATTATAGATATACAGATATAATTACTTATAGACATATTGATACTAAAGCTACATTAAATATTCACTATCATTTTAAAACTAAAATTTGATACATACTTGCAGGATTTTCATCCACACATTGATTGTTTAAGAATGAAGTCGGTTGTACCAAGTAGCCTTGTTCCTTAACAACATCATGAAGTACAAATAAAACATCTCCAGCCTAAATAAGAGAAAGAAAACGCTCAAAGGTCATGATACATTCAATAGGTTCGACATAATTATAGCCTGTTTTTAGGTAGAGCGCTCAACTCGCAATCGAAAGGTTCCTGACTTGAGCCCGATCCTCGTCCACTCAACGCATAAGTAGCACATTGAAGGTAATCTGATCTTTGCGGTAAGTTACTGGGAGTTGATGGTAGGTGTGGCACTCCACCTCAGTAATATACTTTCCTAGTCTAGTACAATCGAAAATGGGATATATACTCCTATGTTGTACGGCTAATACCGACACTAGGCCTCTCAGACCTTCCTCCTTACTAAATATTTTAAACACTGAGAATTGCATTGTATTCAAACTAAAGAGCTACGAATATTATCCATTATGAAAATATTTTTATCATTTTAATATACAGACTTTTAAAACTGTATTATGTACCTTGAAAGTGTTCTGCAAATTAGCGTCCATACTTGTCGCTTGAGGAGCAAAAGAGGATGTCTGATATGGTTGTGCCAATGTCTCAAATGCTGACTGTGTTGTTACCATTTGAACAGTCGAGTACGAATGCCTCGCTTCATCTATGTAGAAAAAATGAAGAACGTTATTAAAAAGTGCAAAGGAATAATAAACATCATATGTATTAGGAAATCTTACAATTGTCATTGTACACACAAAATAAACCCAATCCATTGCCCTCGGCTTGGTATTTCCCATTTGATGAAAACAAGATATTGTCTGACACACAAATTTCTTCAATTCGACTGAAAGAAAAAATCACAATATCAATTGACACCAAGCCATAACTGGAATAAGGTGTGAAAGTTTTCTTTTATGCAGTGAAACGTGATTTAAAAAGGACTTACTTTACTTGATTAGGAATACACGAAGAAAAAACCAATTTCTGATTTTCTGTACAATCAACATCACAACAACAATTTAAATCACATATGTTTCCAGTCAAATCACAGGTACAATCTGAAAAATCAACAGTTTTTTTGCACGATACAAAAACATTTTCAAAGACAAAAAAGAGTAATTGTAATAAATGAATATATTTAATTTAACCATGCCATTAAATCAAGCGTCGTCAGATTAAAAGTCCTTCATAATTTTTTTGAATTTCAGTTTGTCCAATAGACCGTTTCAGGCTTTTTTTCCTACACACGGTTTATCAACAGACGTCCAAAGATCAGTAACTTGGAATACTGGACACTGTAAACATAGAATTCGATTGTTATAAATTGTCGACGCTGATTGGTTATAGTGTGAAACATATTATTGAAGTGATTAATTTATTTCCTATTGTTGCGATGATTCTTGTGTTAGTAATAGCTATTGTATATGCTCTGTATTTTACGATTTTAACATACTGGGCTTTGGACGTCTGCTGATGGACTAGGTGTAGGGCTAAAAAGCCTGGAGCGGTATATCAGATAGACAATTAAGGACCTGCGTTAAAACAATGAACTCTGGTGAAAATGTTGTCAAAATTGAGTCTTTCTCATAAAACTTTAGACAAGTTCCATCAACACGAGCCTCGTTTGACATTCCGTCTAAGATATTTTAAGAAAAAAAGTGTAAAATTTCTCAACCTTGCATCTGTACAGTCTTTATCAGTAATACAATCAAAGTCAGTGATTTGAACAACCCCATATTATTGTTACTTTCTACTAAATAAAATAGATAAACATTAAAATTCAACTCTAAACTCAAATCAATTTAACAGGTCTTTTAAATCAGTTTTACTCACTTGTAATGACAACTTTGTTTTTAGTCACTTATAAATAATATGTACATAAATTATTTTCAACTTGTATTGAACTTTATTTTCAACATCACTCACGACTCTATAAACATATCCACACTTTGTAGATAGCTTAAAAATGGAACTTGACGATAAGACATTATGTCTTCTACCTGCTTCGGCCAATTTTCAAAAACTTTGAAAATCATTTTATTATTAGAAATTTTTAGTGGTACACACATACATACATTACCAAGGGTAGTTAGAGGGGAAGTTTCAATGATCTACCTGATTTTAATAAGTGTAATACCCAGAAAAAAGAATTAAAATAGTAATAATAAAAAAAACACCAAGAGATATCAACGAAAAGGCTTAGTATTTCTATGATAATTAACGCTGTAAGAGAAAACTGTATTAAAGAAAATGTTGAAGACTTGGCAGAAAATTTAAAGTACATTTTAATCGGTTGTAACTGCTCTTAAAATATGTTTGACGACCCCCAAGGAAAGGCTTCTACAATAACCTTGATCACTTTAAGTGTCAATGACTAATAAATATATTGGTCATGACTGAGAAAGATTTTATTATCATCCCTGGATAAAGGCCTAGAAGCTCCTACAATGCACCAGGGAGAATTCTTCATTCTGTTAGTTAGTTGGTTGATTTTGCTTTAAGTGCTATCATAATTTGTTACCATTATTTTAACTAAGCTTTTCTTTCAAAAAGTTTCCTCGAAGTTTTTTCCAATTGAACAGAATATGCTAAAAGACTGCAATTTTAAACACAATGCAATGTAAAGGTGTATATACATCATGAGATACAAGATATTGAATTTGAATAAAACATTACATAGGAAAAAAGCTCATTTTTCTATTTGAAAATATTTTGCAAAAGTGCGTTTGACGATTGTAACTAGGCCACAGAGTATGAAAATTAATTTAAATTTACAAAAAAAGAAAAAATAACATTTTGTTCAGTTATAAGATTTAGACCTAAAACCCTACTAAAATTTGCCATGTTTAAAGAAAAAAACAGCATGCAGAAATAAGCCTCAAAATAATTTATGAAAATCTTAATACCAAATTGTAAACAAGAAACCTGAATAGCAGCAGACAACATGTGCCCCCCCCCCCCCTGGATAAGGTGTCAAACAACAAGTGGTAAACCATTTTTCATGAGAATTTTACTCTAAAATGAAAAAAAGGATATTATATGAAGAAGAACAGTGATGTTGCGCATGAATAAACACAAGAACTATTTATTTACATAACTTTCTTTACAAAACCCGATGAAACAAAATGTATAGTCGAATAACATTTACATGAAATCAGAGAAATCAGAATCACTATCATAATAATGGTGATCATACCAATCAAACTCATCAAGAAAATCATGATAATGATAAGGATGTTCCCATGGTTCATCTGAATCATAATAACCATGTTCCCAACAGTCATCATACCAATCTATATCGTACGGTATTGGTCCAATCGACTCTGTATCTGAGTTATCTAAATTATCTGACACTTTTAACAACTTGATCTTTTGGAACTGGTTAAACGAAAACAACACACACTTCTTAGCGATTTTCAACAAATGGAATTTTGCTCTTGGCTTAAAACTTTGACTTTCATTCTTGAAAATTGTCATAATGACATTATAAATATTATCTCTTGTCTTCCTGTGTACTTTCCGATAGTCCAACAAATGATAACCATGGAAGATTGCAAATGCAAATTCAACCAGTTCCTTTTGTGAAGAAACAGCTTCACAAGCTGGCTTCTTCCCCAATCTTTTCTTAATGTCTTCTAAAGTTGTTTTTATTGGTGGTTTGATTGCCAAGAAATGTAACAGTTCAAATAATTGGTACACATCATAATTTTTAGGCAAACAAGCAAGTAATTTATAAAGTTTTCCACTTTCAAGATATTTCAAAATTAATTTGAATAAGTGAGGATTTATTTCATCTGTTTTTACAATACCTTCTTCTTCAGTGACATTGAATCTTCCAGAAAGTAGCGTCTCAATATATGGTATGTCTTTTATAATGTGCTCGGCAATATCTAGCGTCTCTCCTTGCACAATCATTTTCTTGTAAACAACTGGTTTCTCTTCTTCTTTTTCCTTTTCTGTGGTCTAGAAGATAGGAATTTAATAAATTTAACATTGAAGGATCCTTAAAATCAGAAACATGTTAATAAATGCAAACAACAACTCACATCTTGAAGTATCTCACCAGTTGTAACATTGATCAAGGATGGCATATCTTTAAAGCCATGCTGTGTTTCAAAATTCAAACGTGCAGTGGGATACAATGGTGCCGTATCAAATTTTTCTATACCAGCTTGCACTTGATTTGAATTTTCTTGCATGTCTTGTGATAACGATTGTTTGGGAATGAGAGGAGGAAGATCATCTGCATCAATGTCATCATCAGTGTCATCATCATTTCCAAATGCATCCTGGAGAATTCGATTGAACAAGAATAACGCTTCCATGGAATATTTAATGTCGTTTATCACTAAAAGGAAAATATTGAGCAACTGGATTGCTTAGTTCAGGCCCCACAACAGATGAGGAGAGATTTTTGGATTTTAAGGCAGCAGAAAAAATTCAGCAAACATAACAATTAGTATAAACAAGATAAATATATTCAAGTCTTTAGTTAAAAACCAACAAAAGAAGGTTTGATACCATACCTACCCTGTTGGGGCTCATAGAGGTTTTATTGTCTGATTTTATTTGTCCAGATACGAAGTACTTTCTAGAAAAATTTTGAAAATTTTACATACATGATTATTTTTGCTCATATCACCAGAACAGTTTGA
Source organism: Darlingtonia californica (assembly GCA_032270445.1). Classification (NCBI taxonomy): domain Eukaryota; kingdom Viridiplantae; phylum Streptophyta; class Magnoliopsida; order Ericales; family Sarraceniaceae; genus Darlingtonia; species Darlingtonia californica. The sequence continues at coordinate 9,029 of JAUBWS010079988.1, forward strand.
AGAAACCTTACAAACATATACATTTTTGAAAAACTAGGTAAAAATAGATTACTTTAAAAGTAAAAATAATGGCATATAGAAAATATAAAGGGCAAAAAACCAATCTTAAGATGACCTTTCTCAGTGAAAAATGTTTCAATTAACCCAAAATTTCACAGAATTGTTGCTGACAACCTAACAAATGTTTGGTGAAAAAATCTTATCAATTGCTTTAAAATTTTGTAAACCACAAAAATACTCAAATGTTTCTATTGAAATGTTTTTGCTTGCATTATACTATGTACAAAAAGTTATTATGTGAGCCCTTCTAATATCAGGTACTACGAAGAAATACTGTAAAGTCCTGCATATAGCAAAATTCTAGCGCATAACACGCATCCGTTCACGTGATATTGCCGATTTTGTTTATGGACCCCCTTTTTACTCAAAGAGTTAATGAAATAACAATAAAATGTCATAAACTATTAAAGAACAGCAATAAAATCTTAATTAATCAATCCAGTGAAACATGCTTACAGTATTTCTATTTATTATTTATACAACCCCTTCCTCTCTGTTTAGGAAAATTTCCAACTTTACTTTTCAATCCTCCATTGATCAAGAAAATTGTTTCACTATACAAATTATCGTTTGAATACATTTGAAAATCGATATGAATTTTTACCCTCATTTTCACTTTGTGAACCCCCCTCCCCACCTCCTTTACAAATTGGTCTGGAAGCCTTCCATAAGATAAATACAGTTACACAGGAAGAAAAATTCAAATTTTTTGATAAGTAGTTTAAATTTCATTTTCACTTTAATTGCAAATACTAAAAGTGCACTTATAATTGTTAATCCATTAACAATACAAACATTTAAACAACAGATATAAACCCGTTTATTATATGAAAAATGAAAATCAAAATAATACACTAATCTATAATCAAAAAGCCTTTCCCAAAAACTTTTAACCGTTTTTTTATCCTGTTTTCTGTAAAAGCGGTACTTAAAACTTTGTGATTTTTCTTAAAATTTATTTGGGACGATAACCGCAAAAACAAATTTGCAAAATTTTACTCTGAGACCTAGTTATGGCAACCATTTTGAGTTGGCGTAAGAAAAAGTGCTTATAAAAAAAGCAATAAGTATGTAACTAATGATAACACCTTCAAACTTGGACCGAAGTTAGACAAGGCTAAATTGTTTTACATGAAGTCATCAAAATGGTAACCATATTGATGACGTCATAAGCGTTTTTGACTGTTTTGATGGCAATTTTGGGCAAAAAATATGAACTTTTGCTAAAAACCAGAAAATATGTAATATCCCATTGTATAACCTTTCAAATTCTGAAATCAGAACTTAAAAATATTTTTCGGTCAAAAGTTATCGATCATTTTCTCGTAAATTTAGTGAAATTTTCAAAAAATTCTTATAAAAAATACAAAATTCAAAATAATGCCTGTAACTTTTGAACTATTAATGCTATTGACTTCAAATTTAGACTGTAGTTAGATGACACACAAAAGTAATTCAAATGACGTCATCAAAATGGTAGCAAATACAATGACATCATCGTTTTTGAGAATTTTTGATCATTTTCAGGGCATGTTGCACCATGTGAAAAATGAAAAATATAAATTTTTGCCCCCAGATGAACTTTTTTTATAACTTTTAAACTAGTTACGATAACGCAACTGAATTTTATATATGTTAACAAAATTCAGTTGGGCATATTTTGGCAAAATTTTGAGATATTGGCCATTGGTCAGAACCACCTACACTGTTTTTTTTCCTCCAAATAGCTAAACCATGGGAAGTGTATTGTCAAATAACTTTTTGTAAAATGTAAATGTTTTCATATTTTGTCGGCCAACTAACAGTCTCAACAATTTGGCAAATTTCCAAAAAAATTGACTGGGTGACGTCACTATAGTGAAATTTGGCCATTAACACATAATTGAAGTTAAACGATTTTTGACGTTTTATTTGGATTTTATGAGGTAGGGCTTAATTACAGCTTTAAAATGAGGGGTCAAACATGTTTTTACGACGTCATATTGGGAAGTTGTGAGTGATTTTAGGTAAACAAATTGGCATTTTTCACTAATTTGGCCAAAATTGTAATTTTTGAACCAGTGATAATATTGACTTCAAATTTTGAACAGTTACTAACTATATCAATACCAAAGGAGTGATGTCAAAATTATAACAGATTTATATGTTGTGACGTCACATGGCCAATTTCCTGAATTTTGGTCACTTTGGCGCGCTCTTTAAACATTTTTATGAACATTTTGGTGCTTCATTTGGAACTAAAAATAAACTCCATTGTCATATTAATTCTAAACCAAAAACAAAACAAAAATATCTCTCCTACAAAAAAAGTTATTAAAAATCAAAAACATTGTCTATTTTCATCAAAAAATGTTTATTTTTGTGCAAAAAATGCCCATGTCAGCATTTTTGGTAATTTTTTTCTCAATTTTTTTTAAATATTTTGAAAGTTCACATGATAGATAGTCTATGCCTGTGCCAATTTTCATGTAAATTGGATAAGATTTGCGGATTTTAGGCTGTTTAACGTACATGAAAAAGCCCAACTGGAAAAGGGTTAAGATCAATAAAGCGAAAATTATGAAGATTTTAATTGCCTTTCTTTTCTGCAATAAACTCTATTGAAAATCATTACGACACTGAGTGTGCTGAACTCTCTCAACAAGTTTTATTTAAAACTTGTTCGATCCGAATTTCGAGAATAAAAGAAATCATTAAAGTCATAACATTTTTAAAGTATAACCGTTTCATTGTGTTAAAATGTTCTGTATTGTGAAAAGGGTTAATTGATCTTTAAGCAGCTTTAAGGAAATTTTAATGATAAATAAGTTAATAGAATTAAAATGGCGCATGAAATTTTATATTTTTGGAAATCACTGAAGAATGGCTTTCCTGTGATATAAAAATGGGAATAATTTGATGTGTGCTGAAAAATAAGGGGTTGCAAAATTTTTGGATAAGTCTTTTTGAAACACGCTGTACTACTTTAATGTCTATAAATAACTTTAAGAACACAATAAAATTTCAAAACTTCAAAATAGCAAATATTGTAACAAATACAGTATTTAAATTACAAAACATTACATTACGTATATACATGACGTATTAATAATTAATAATTCACTCTAGATAATTTGTTTTGAGGAACATTTAAATAATGTGTGTTAAAGCAGTAGATAATTTTTCCATCCTTCGAACCTCTAAAACTTTCAAGTTAACAAATATAAATGCTGAAACTAAAAGCTCTAAATAAGTTACAAGGTTAACTGGCTTAAGGTTAATAAATATTAAATCATCAATAGTATAGTTATTTATTACCCAAGTAAGCAAGGAATACAGAAAAACAGTTTGATCTTTCTGATTGGTCTAAAATTACATTATAGTGGGCAATACTTATGCAATAATAAGTGCTAATATCTCATGATTTGCTACCGGGTGCACCACAAAAAAGTTTCAGTCTTTGAAGCAATATTTCTAAAATTTTTAACAAAAAATGAGGTATCAAATTAATTATCTGTAATTGAATCATTGTGTTGGTGAGTTGAAACATTTTTTTTGATTTATAAAAGGGAATAAAACAAAAAGACAACTAAATTCAACTTTAAAACATTCTATTCAT
>JAUBWS010079999.1:0-12684 GCA_032270445.1 Darlingtonia californica
TGTTTTGAGATGCGGTACTTTTGATGAATTCTCATGACATTTTTACGAGAGGCCACATTTTTATGGGACACCCTGTATATGTCAAAGCTTCGGCTGAATTTAGGGTAAATTATACTTATATGCTTACCGTAAACGCTCTAATAAACGCTCACTCTCTTATTAACGCTCCTCTCTAATAAACGCCCCTCTCTAGTGAAGGCCCTCTCTAATTATAAAATAAAATAATTTTTTTTTGAGAAAAAACAACCAAAGCAATGCAAGCATATGGACTTTGACTTTACGGATGACGATTTGATACGATATTTTGAGTAAAGAAAATGTCCAAGTATATCAAATGTGTAGTTTTGAAATAAACACCTAGGGCGTTTATTAGAGCGTTTACGGTATACAAAATGGACATAGAAAAAATTTAATTTTGGAATTAAATTATTCATGTCTTTTCTCCCCTCTTAGTTTGATTTAGAATTTAACAACACTAAAGCAATAAATTTGGCACTTTAATAAATTAGCTTTGTAATGATATGCTTAATAATATTTAATATGCTTAATTTTTCTCTAATTTTACCCTAAATATGCTTGAAGCTGTTATGCTTATAATAAAAAATCAGTCTATCTACACTGTTATTAAGTGAAATCTTGGAAAATTAAGAAAGTTTTCGATTGTTAAATTGAATTCTGACTCTTCTAAATCGAATATAGAAGTTTCAGGCCAGGTTAAAATTATTAGGAGATAGTATCACGGGAAATCTGGGAAAATTTACCAAGTGCACATTCTATTTGAACATGGTAGACTAAAAATTAGCAGTTCTTTCGTTGACCATGTATTTTCTTGTTCCCTATATCTAAAGGATGAAAAAAATCGAAATGACGCTTTATCTCCAGCTGATACCTTCGTCATTTAAAACAATTCGATTCGAAAAACCTTTTTCCTAAGTGTTTGATAATTCCGACGGTTATGTCCAGAAATGTTTTCCGTTGTGCTTTTTACAAAATAATATGTTATTTTTTTCTCCTTTGAAATTCGGTTACGTCAATATCATCATCATCATGCCATTGGGCTAAGGGTACGTTATCTTCATGTAATTGACGATACTTCGCTGATTCGACGAAATTACGATAACACGAGATGGTACATCCAAGAATAATGATCAAAACGAATATACCGCAAATGGATAGGAGAGCTATGATAAGTGCAGGGTTCTTCATGATCTCTGAGAATAAATTCGATTCTTGTATGATGTTCTCAAGTCTGCTTAAAGATCCATTGTTTGTGTGTAGCGGGATATCTAACACGTGACACAGCAGGGCACATATATCGATGTTCAGCACCTCACCTATCTTTAAATTCTTTTTGAAAGCAGGACCGCGCGCTAAGAATATACCATGCATTTCTTTTATCTCATTATCGTAGCCGTGATCACCTGCAGGTATCCAAACAGATTTATTTTTCGAGCTACGCTCTAGTGCCACGTAATAATGCTGTTTCGCAATAGCAAAAATTTCAGGCACCCTTCTGTTGTTCTTATAATGCCATCTCTCTGGTATCTCGTGTTTATAAAAAACATCAAGATTCTTCATCTTTTTCAGTGCTTTGTAAATTTTTTCCTTTTTCCCAGCTTTCGGACGTATTTGAACGACTACACCATAGCTGTCAATATCATACTCAGTAGGGTCTTTTAAATAATCGTTCAAATAAATGATATTGTCTTTGGGAATATTTGAAAAACCATGATCACTTACTAATACAATATTGACCTAAAAGACAAAATTTCATGTTAAATGACCACAACAAAGGCTTCTAATAATACGTTAACCGAAAAAACTTTGGTGACAGAAACGCGAAGTTTAAAATTGTAACATTTTTTTACAAAAATTTATCGCGAAATCTCGAGATTTCTTTTTCAAAGAAAAAATAGGCAAAATTTACCCAACTAAAAACTCGAACTCTTTTAACATCTATCTTGACCAGGATATTATTTTGTTAAACCTTTTAAAACAATAATTCGCGAAAGAAAATATTGCGAAATCTTTTCGATTTCTTCATTTGCAAAAGTTATTCAATATCTAAAATAAAATCGCAAATGTTTTGGATCGCGAAATTTTCGCTCAAGTATCAACAAATAAAATTATCCAATACCATATATTTCAGAGATAAGACAAGTTGTTTTATACACGTCTTATGTTTACCAGGAGTAACTTTGAAATGCTTTGCAAAAATTACCTTATCGAGGAAAAAAACGTGAGAAAGTTCAACGGACCAAAAGTTCCCCTGACGACATGTTATGGAAAAGCATTGATGAAAATTAATCAGGAAACAATTTTCAAGAAATCCAATTTCACGGACTTTGTGGTTTTCGGTGATTTTTGCAAACCGATACGGTAAATACATGGATTTAATTCCCAAGAAATTGCTGACTTCACAAACCCTGAGACCTAAGCCATCTATGAAATCAAATTCAAGTCGTGCTTCATTTAAAGTATTAATTTTTCCGGCTTGCTTCAACTCAACGATTCCCCCCTATAAGGTACCCATAAAGCTGAAACAAGTTTAATGAATTTTTTTTAAAGTTAAAATAGTGAATTTTAATAATTTTTCGGTATCCTTAAGATAGAATTAAGTCAATTTGGAGAGTTTTCAAATTTTCACTACTTCTCATTAACCCTTACAGCTTAGAATATGTATAAATATACGTTCAAATTTGATGAAAATACCGTTATGCCCTTGACGGCTATTAATTCCCAACTTTAAATTTTAAATTAATTTAACTTCAAATTTTGGGAAGTGTTAAAAAAACCTTCGGGAAATTTTGACTATTTTCAGTGAAGTGCGTTCTAATGGTTAATATGAAACAAAAATTATAATACCTGATCAAGTAATCGAGCTCTATCCATTTTGTTCAAGAAATAATCGAAATCACTATCCAAACTTTTCAACATTGCTTTAGTTTTTGCATGGTCAGGACCAAAATTATGTGAAGTGTTATCAGGTTCTTCCATATAACAAGCCACGAAATTTAAATCTTTATTTGCTAGCAGGAGATCGGCAATCAAATCAAAACGTTTTTTAGTAGTATACGAATTGTTGTACTTTTTGAAGGTGAAAAATGGGTACTTCTTGTTGTAACTTGCATCTGAACCAGGCCAAAAAATGGTGGCACTTTTACCAGTCTTTTTGGTCCCTTCGATCACGTGATCTTCATTAACCATCCAGATTGGTTTAGTAGCATTCCACCATTTTGGATCACTAGATTTGTTGAAATGTTCTTTATAGATTGGATCGTACATGCGGTTAGCAATTATACCATGATTTTCTTCGTATAACCCGGTCACCAAAGTGTAATGGTTGGGGAATGTCTTTGTTACAAATGTCGGTTTAAGAGATGAAGCTTTAACACCCTCTCGAGCGAACCGCTTGAACGCCTTCAAGTTCTCGCGTTCGATATAATCATGACGAAAACCATCAAACGATATCAGGACGACACGCTGTTTCGTGTAAGTTCGAACCGTTTTCGATATCGTGTTGCTAACGATGAGTGTCAATAAACATACCGATAAAAGCGTCACTCTCATTTTGTTGTCTTGTCGTTGTCTATCTATGGTATTTCATTTTATATGACAGAGAAAACCTAAAAACATAAAACAAATAATACTTACTCTGTGGATCTTTCCGACTACATGATGATCATGAAAATCAAGAAATCCGCTTTTTAAAACGAAACATAACACCATTTTACTCACAACATGGAAACTTTAATAAAAGAGAAAATCGAATTTCTCTTACACAACTTTTGCGCCATTTTATATTTCCTTAGCATTCTTACCCTGTTTGATATATCCTCTTTAGCATTGCTTCAACAAAACAAACAAAGACATGAAACAAAAAACGTCAAAGAAGTTTTGAAAAAGAAATGAGCCACTTTTTTTCAATCATATTTTTCCCATCTTTCCCACCAATTTCTTCATACGATAAATTGTTAATGAAGTAACGAACGACAGATGGTCAAAACAACAAAAAACTTCACAACAGGCTCCAACCATGAAATTCAACAACAACAGAGAACACGATCCAATATAACCATTTTCAGCCCCAATTACATTGTTGGAAACCCTCCACCTGTTTGTAGGTTTAGCGACTGAAAATAATTTTTATGGATTTACGTCTAAATAGATTAATACATTTGAAATCCTGTTCTTTTTCTGTTCGTCTTACATTGTATGAAAAAAATGGATTACAATTCATGCATGGTCTCAACGTAAAAAAAATAAAAGAACTTAGTTGTTACCACTATGTCTTTTACTTCAAATAAAAATGTTAACCAAATAATTTGACACTTTCGTTAATTTCAAACTAAGAACCAAATTTTCACAATTTTTGACGATTCCACACTTTTTCGAGAAAACAAATCGTCATTTCTCATTACTTATAAAATATTTAACTGTAAACACTCACGCTTGACTATTATATGTACATCTTAAGCCTCGCTCACACCTCGAATGTCACGTCAAAAATATAAGGATTAAACATGTCTTACAAATCTCTGAATCATAACTTATTGGATTGAAGTGTAACAGCTCATCCATAATATCATACACAGTAAACATTGTCACTGTATTTAAATTTGATGTCTTCTCTCAACAATTTCTTATTTAAGTAATCGAACCACTTTGCATATCGGGATATATCTTATACCGGGATGTAGTTTTTGGGTGTGGTATGGCTCTATTTGAGACTACCACTAAGACGAAAAATCTCCTTTTGGTAATATCACATTGATATAGATACTTCATATGAATAGTTTTAAAATACAAAGTAATATATAACATAAATACAAAACATAAATTCGCAGAGATTACGGCCAATTCATGGAATATGAAAGCTTCTTTAAACTTTCTTAAAAATACAATTATTGAATTTTTGAATTATCACTAAAAAAAAAAAACATCGTTTAATAACTTAGTTAAGACGAAATTCACAATTTCAATACATCTACTAAAAACTTGAACACATAAAATTTTAAAAACTTGAGTATATGAAAAATAAATATGGTAAATCTTAAGTTAAATTTTAATCTATTGTATAAGGAAGTTAAATGATTAAATTCTTACAAAATTAACAGACATGATAAATAGACATATGCTAACAAAATCTTCATAAACAAACTGGAGAGCCGTACAATCTTTTATGAAAAAGCGCAAAAAAGAAGTAGACAGGTATTTTAAGTAGGCAGACCATATTATATTTATCCACTCAAATGGGAAAATTCCACGCAACACATAAAATAAACATTCTACTAGTAACTCTCGAAAACATAAAGACGTTATGTCCCTACACATTTTTAATAAGAAATTCTCTCGCACACACATAAAAATTCTTTACTTGACCATACTTAAGCATTTACTAACATAGTTGGATTAATTACAAAGGTTGGTTATTCGATTTCCAAGATAATTAACCCACGTAATCACAAATCAAAAAACAAATCGGAAATTTCCTTTCTGTCTTGTTATGAAAGAAATGTAAAAATGAAAACAGAACAGAACAAAAAGAAAAAACGATATTTCCTTGGATTTTGCTGTTGTTATTAATTTTTTCCTCTCCTGTAATTTCATTGTGAGAATTACTAAGCAAATATATAAGAAGCCACTGATTTAATCCAATACTTGTTTTAAAAAATCGAAGTTTAAATTTGCCATCCTAGCTTTCCAATTGTCACTTCCATGACCTTGTGTGCGGACTAGTGTTCTTATTAGACAAAAATACAATATTTCAGTCGTACGAAAAGGGTATAAATTATTACACTCCATTGTTAAGCATTTTGGCATGCCTTTGACCATCTAAATACAAAATGTATTCCCCATATGACATGGGAATCACCTGAGGGAATTCCTTTTTACTGGTGAAATGAAAATGAAACACATTTGTTGTTTTCACGTGACCTGTCTTTGGATCCAATACTTCTGCATGAACACGAGTTTGCAGGTAATCGTCTTTTGTAAACACAATTTCACTGGATAGATAAAGTAACGATCCTACCTCCACTGGATGACGAAATAAGATGTCATCCATAGCAATGACAGAGGGTCTTGACTTGATGTGAACACAAGTGTTAGCCCATGCTAATTCATAAGCCTCTCTCATAAGAAAACCACCAAAAATTTTATCATACAGGTTTCTAGATTGCGGATGACAAATTATCAGATTTTTCAGACGGGTGTTTTCCATCCAAGTTGTGTTTTCTGGTTTGACGCGCCTGGAGAAAGTTGATTTATTCGGATTAAGGCTATTCAGAAACATCCCATGCACAAGGCTCAATTCATCTGTGGTGGGTGGTGTTCTGAATAAAGATTCTTCAACTTTCTTTCTTCTGTGACGCTTATTGATTTCTCCTTGCTCAAACAACTGTTTCTCTTCATCATTGGTCACTTTAATTCTGTTTACAAATGCTGCGCTACCATCTTTATGTGACCTAGCAACCATTACAAACACTGCATCAGAGAGCCGCTTCCAATCGTTCGTACTGTGGTCATACTGATCTATATGGCATGTAATTTCAAGTGAAGACCTGCCTGTCCATGAAATAAATCCAGTCAATCTTATGTCCTCAGTTGCAGAAATTAAATTTTCTTTTAAATTGATTCGATCAACGCAAGCTGTAACCAGTGAAAAAGGAGCACGTTCAGTGGGACCAACAAAATACTTGAAACCTACCCAACCAGCTAACGTATCAAGATCTTCCAATAATTTACCAAATCTTACTGTATTGAAAAATGTCATGTATTTTTCTCGCTCCCGTAAATCAGACCCTGAAAATAAAAAGTTAGATTTATTCTCAAACAACCAGGGACAGAAATTAAGCTGACTTCTGATCGGATAATTATTCGCTACTACCTACTCAAATATCATGCGTTCAAATAATTTTACGTAAAATTGGAAAAATAAGATATCAAATGTTTATAGTCAGTTCTTTCTTAGGAGATCAAATTTTTGACTCTCCATATATTTGATACTAACCAACAGCAAAAGGTGAAAGAAAAAAGGGGCTACTTCTTAAAATGCATACAGTATGTAAAAACGAGGAAAAAAATGTAAAACGAGTCAGTAATGTAAAAAACGGAAAAGATCACTGCCAACATGCAACATTCTAAAGTAAGAAATAAACAATCAAAAAATTTTGTCTAAGAATAGATCAACTTAACAGTAAGTGGAGATAATCCAAATTCTAATTTTACAGTTTTTTATAGAAAAAGTAATTCTGTCTAGATTAGATCAATTTAAGACCATCTAGAGATGACCCTAATTCTACCTAAAGGTATGATGACTTCTTGTATGCTATCACCACATGACCGTTCAATTAGATCATCTTGACTTTGTATTTCATTTGCTTTCAGTATATCCTGAAGTTCTGCATTTTCCGTCCACAATTTCTTTGGACCAACATGCTCCTAAGTAAATGAAGAAGTTGAATGATAAAGTATTACGCAAAATCAAATGAAATGAGCTTAATGGTTTACACTCTTTTCTTATAAAAAAATTCACCCAAAACATTTTCTAGCTTCATAAGGCCCCATAAATTACTTGGCGTTGGGAAGGCAAATTGTTGATTTCTCGTATATTCAAAAGGGCATCACCAAAAACACCCGAGATGAATTGTTCAACCATTTTTGATTGCTTAATTTTTTGCCATCATTCGGTGTAATTGTTTGTTTTGACATTGCTAATAAAAAAGAGATTGTAGCCGATTACGTGTTCGCAAGTGGATAGAGAAACTGGTATTCAATATCCAACTTCAACTAATAAAGGCTGCATAATGCCTCCTTGCTAAACATTAAGCAATGGAAAATATTGATCAAGATTATATTTGCGGAATGATCCAGGGAAAGGAGTTACGCCCAGCTCTACAATATGCTACAGCAGCTAGAGAAGCAGCCTGTTCTTGGACACAAGAACTTCAGTAGCGAAAGTTTATTATTAATAGTCGAATTGTTATTCAAGTTCGGAAAGTTGCAAATTTTGAATTTGTGACTTTTCTCCTGACAAAGTCTTCACCAAAAATTGCTCCCCTAATAAGAGATCAAAATGTAGGGATACTAGTGCAACTAATGAGAAAACATTAACAGAACAATGTTACATGTGCAATTGTTCTCCTAATAAAAGTATCAAAATGTAGGGATAACAACAGAATTAACAGAATAATGTTACAAGTAAAAATGTGTCTCACTTGGAGTAGTTTTCGAAGGCTTTTTGAACCATAGATAACAGGATGCTGCTTTGTGACATCTTTATAAGTACACCGACTCAATGATGATGAAAGTTTTCTTTTGCTTATATTCCAGATGTTCACTAAAGATCTTTGTGCAAAATAAGCCATTTCACAACTTTTCTATAAAGAAAATTTGACAAATTAGTAAGTATCTGGTATATGATCGCATTGTTTATGGGAAGCATTATAAGTAAAAACAATCTAAGCTACATTAACAACCTATATACACCTGAAAATTATTAATTAATGAAATTAAATTTTCCATAAAAGTTTGTTTTGGGTCATCTACTTTTATAAAAAATGAAGAGACTTTTTAGGAAATCAGTGGACAAATGCATTTTAGTTGCTGTTGGTTGGGAAAACCATGCATTTTTCAATATAATGGCATTCAGGCTGAGAAAATACATTGTGACAGAATTTCGGACCTTTGAAAAGAATAATGACAAACTGTCTTTATATGTGTCACAATTAAAGTCAGTAGTGACTTTAAACAAGAGAACGGGAATGTCACCGAGAACGTCACTACAAGCCAAAAGAATTTCTTACCCGTAATTATCATGGGAAATATTTTTATAGTAAAAATATTGTCAATATTTATGATGAGAAAGAGTAATTGCATCATTCGACTGCCGTTGTAAACTTATAAGACAACGTGAAAAACCTTGTTTTGATCACTTGCATTTATTAATTTTCACTGAATACTAGCCCAAGAACCTTTTCGTCCTAAAACTAATAATTGTTCAAATTTGAGACATCGTCCTCTTGCTTAAAGTCGCTAGTAAATCAGAGAGGAAAGAGCTTTCACAATCTAGCCCGAGGGCCACAAAGTTTTTATACTTCATGGCGCTAAACTTCTTCGGCTGGACAAATTTAGGATAATTAGAAGGAAAACTTTTACGAATGACTAATTTTGAAATTGTCCAATAAACTTTACAAAAAGGTTAAAAAATTGCAAAATCAGAAAATTCTTTTCCCGTGAAATTTTCTTCAATTAAAGTATTAGAGGTACAATGAATGAGTTTATCCTTTATCATCTATTAATAAGTCAATGCAAAATATCAATGAAGAATGAAAATAAAAACTTAAAACTAAAGGGTTTATTAACATATATTTGTGTTTTAAAATCTATCTACTTTACGTTTTCAATCTTCCTTTTTCCATGATGGAATAATTTTTATTGGAAGCAAAATAGAATACTTGATAGTATTAGGTTTGCAAGACCTTTACACGCTCAATGCATGTATGTATGTATTTTATTTGAAGTTAACTCATATGACTCACCATCCCAGAAAAAACATTTTGTGGGGGAATATCAACAATTGTGTGGGGGAATGTCAAATTGTACTTCTTATCAAATTGTCAAACTATAGCGACAGTTTGGTGATTACACCTCTATTTTCGTAATGCCAGTTAATGCAGGGTGGCCAGTGGTTTTGAAGTTAAAAATTCAAGAACAATTCAAGAACATTTCAATTTTTTTTTAAGAACATAACGAGCAACATTGAAATTTCATAAATTGACTTTTAAGCAGGAAGAGTTTGATGAGTGTTTAAAAGCTTGTGTGATTTTTAATATTAAATCTATTTACAATTTAAATTCATATTACTTAAATCAAATAATCTTCATAATTATTGTGTTTTTTCTTCTTTAATCATTTGTCATAGCAAATATATTCTAGTTTGTGTTACTTCTTAGATTGTGTTACTTTTGAAATTGTGTTTCTTCTCTTACTTCTTAGATTGTTTCTCCTTAACGACTTCAGACATTTTCAAAATTGTCTCCTCTCAACTGTCCTAAATAAATCTCATAATTGTTGTATCTCATAATACAACGCTATCTTTCAGCTGTCAATCATGTTATTGTGGAGCAATACATATATAACCTAATTCAGCAAACGACTAGATTAATTAAACAAGTAAATTTTATTCTTCTGTCCTCCCTCATGGCCCTAGCCGATTGTGAAATTTGGAACAGTAGACTAGGCAACCACTCAGTGTGTGAGAAATTGTGGTGTAATCAATCAGTGGTCAACACAAAATAGTTGATCCTAAAAAATTGCGATTGACATCATTCGAAGTTGATTATAATACAACTAGAGATATTCCATCAATATGCATATATCACTCCAAGATGTCTGGAGACTTAATAATAGAGTCCTTGCAGCCCGTCTAGACTATTGTGCCATTTGTCACAGTAGACTAGGCAACCGCTTGGTGTTGGAGGTCGTGGGTTAGAATCCACCTGTGGTCGACACACAATAATTAATCCTAAATATTGCGATCGACATCATTCAAAGTTATCAGGATTACTTGTCTTTAAATTGTAATTCAATGTCAAATTTGTGTCATACTGTTCGTGAAAAAAGCAGGGTTTTTTTTATTTTAGACAGGATGTTCTATTCATTAACACTTCTAACACAGCTATTGTCCTGGGAATAAATAACAACAGTCAATGGCCCCTCAATCCAATCACAAAATCTCTATAAGTTGTAGACTTGCATTGAGGTTTGACAAGAAGCCCTAAGGTGTTGCTCCGGGTGCTATGGTAATAATATTTTTTGAACACTAGCATGTTCAAGGTATTCCAAGATTAGTGATAGGTGTTGAAGGTGCTCGAGGTTGATAGAGGCTAATCAATCCTGCAGCTTCTTTTTGAAGAGTTAAGATTCTATGAGTGACTGTGTTATCACAAAGACCCCATATAGCATATGAGAGTTAAACATAGCATAATAGATATTAATAAGTGTCTTCAAGGGGACATAGTGACATATTTCACTCAAAACTCCATTAGCCAGCTGTAGCTTGGAATCTATGTGATTGACATGTGATTTTCAGCAGAGATTTTCATCTAGGTAAACACCTAAATATTTAACACTTTGACTGGGGTAAATACGCTTACCATCAAGGTTGAGGGTTGGCATGAAATGTAGAGATTTATGTTTGGGTTTGAAAAAAAGGAATTCAGTATTTTCAGCATTCAGAGAAATCTTGTTGGTTCTTATCCAACAAATAACCTTTTTGAGATCTAGATTGACCTTTTTGCACAGAGTCTCAAAAGAGTCAGAGAATTTCAGCAGATGGGTGTCATCTGCAAAGTGAATGGTTTTGCAGAATTTAATGCAGTCGCGCAGGTCATTGATGTAGATTAGGAATAAGAGTGGGCCTAAGACTGAACCCTGAGATACACCATGGAGAATGGCTATAAAGAAAGAATGAGAACCACTAATGGACAAAAATTGAAAATGATTAGATAGGTATGACCTAAACCATTGATTTGCAATACCACGTATACCATAATGGTTCAACTTTGCAAGGAAGATTTCATGATCAACAGTGTCAAAGGCAATGAAAATACCACAAACGTCTGTAGGAAACGAGGAGGTGCTGACTGTTCCAGAGACAATGGATAACAACAACTACCCAATCCTACAAGAATAAGTAGTTGAAGCAGTCAAAACATTGAAGAGAGGGAAGTCAGCAGGATTAGACAACATTCCCGGGGAGTTAGTACAAGCCGGAGGAAAACCCACGATCAGTGCTCTTCTAACAATCTGCAATAATATCTGGCAGACAGAAGAATGGCCAAAACATAGACACAGTCTCTAATCATTACCCTCCCAAAATAAGGAGACTTAAAGCAATGTAATAATTATCGAAAAATCAGCCTCATAAGCCACCTGAGTAAAGTGATGCTGTGGATTATACTGAATAGAACTGAAGCCACAAGCAGAAAAGATTATTGCAGAAGAACAGGCGGGATTTAGAGCAGGACGAAGCACAGTTGAACAGATATTCAACCTCTGCTTATTATGAGAAAAATACCAACAACATCAACAAGACCTATACCATGTTTTTGTTGATTTCAAAAAGGTGTTTGATAGAATTTAGCATGCAGCACTATGAAAATGAGAAACATGAGAATGTATAACATAAATGCCAATTTAACCAGACTCATTCAAAACCTATATAGCAAAGTCACTAGTGCGGTGCTTTTCAATGGTACCCTAGGTGAATGGTTAATGTATCCGATTCTTTTCAACATTTTTCTTGAAAGAATTATGTTGGATGCATTAGAGATTCATGACAGGACGGTGGCAGGATTATTACCAACTTTCATTTTGCAGACAATATTGATGATGGTCTAGTAGGGAACGAAAATTAACTGGCTAACCTTGTCAAACAATTGGACAAAATAGGTAAGGTAAGGTAGGTGAGGGTAGTGGCTTTGCATTCTCATGCGCATCCACTGAAATATGTTGATTTCTCTATTAGCTTTGCGTGGCATTCTGACATTAACAAACACTTTAGGTTACGATATGATTGTTCCCCTAATGAGTGGCTGTGATATACCGTAGATGGGGGCGACTTTGAATTTGATGGGGTGACTTTGAACAACCAAAACAAACAACATTTTCTGGTCTGCA
>JAUBWS010080021.1:0-12681 GCA_032270445.1 Darlingtonia californica
TAAAAATTCAAGAATCATTTAAGAATATTTTCAGTCTCAAATTGAAGAAAAATTAAGAATCATGAGGCTCAGCTCGACTTATGTAATTCTTATAAAAAAAAAAGAGTGTAATGGCAGCCGTGATCATCGCTTCCTGTTCACCATTTTTCTTTTTCTTGTGATCCTAATTCTACGCTCTAAAGGATTTCTTGATTCTTACGAAATCTTTATCCAAACTACCTTGCTACAAGTAGTAAAAAACTCTTGCATCAACCCGAACCTTTATGCCATACTGGATAGCCGATTGCAACGTCAGTTCTTATTCATGGTTATGAAGAAGAGAAAAAACAAAGTAAAATATTGCACTTCTATCACAAAAGTGAAGTGAGCACCATTACTCGTCAGTGCCGTGATCATGATGCAGAGATTGACTATGCTTAGATTGATGAATTAGCTTATTCTAGAATGTGTTGTCGATAAATTTACAGTCATTTGTAGAAGTTTTACGTTCTGGATTGGCTTAAAAGATTGTTACTTGCATATAAGTTTTCATAAAAGGATTCTTAAAATTTGCGTATTCGTTAGAACATGCTTTGTTTATAACGGGTTGTATTATCCATTTTTTGATAATAAAGGTACCACTGAATATGTAGAATGCTATAGACTGTAACACTACCATAAAACATTTTTTCAAAACTCTATACCACCAGGGTAAAAGAGAACATAAATTAAATAGTAATTTCACATCGTTTGAGAAAATTTTAAAGTTAGATGGAGCCGTCCCCTTACGTTAAAGAAGTTTACATTCACCATCAATTTAGCTATATAGCAAAACTTGGTACATCTGTCTAAGTTTGTTGGTACCATACTTTTCTACGTCATGAAATTTCTGACACACGTCTAAAATTGTACTTTATTAGGACGAATGGCAACGCGGCTTTGCATTGTAAGGAGTTATTATATTGAGTCAAAATTTTGCACATTTTTTGCGCATCCGCGTATACCATTTTTATGTGATAAATATTTTGAATTTATTACAATTAGGTTTTAGTACACATGAATTTGTCAACTGCTGGGAATAGCTTTAACTGCATCGACTTTCTTGATTTTTGACATAAATGTGAGCAAGGAAAGGGAATCCTTCATTAAACACGGAAAATAAAAGAAGTACAAAAAGGAATTCATTCCTTTGGACTTGACAGTCAAAGTTAACATTACACATCGAAAGAATCTTTAGAAAAAAACTTTGGCATTTCTACTGTTAAAAATTATTTCAAGCAGCATTTTGGTAGGTAAAACAAAATTAAAGAAAAGGCAGGAATGAATCGTTATAAATTTCTCATTTCTGAATTTTCTTGTAAGATTGAAGACAAGAGACCAATCTGCCTGTGATATATGTGCATTTGAATTGTTTCTTAGTACAGCTCATGCATCATATATAATTTGACTTATTTTCAGCCCATTTTATCCAAAATAGACAGTGATGAAATCTTTTGAGGAATCACCCCAGTAATTTTTAGCAAGTAATGCAATAACAGAGGCCGTTTTTCAAACCTGCCTGGTAGAAGATCTGGAAAGTATTTTTTAGAAGGTATTGAACTATGTTACAAAAGAACATCGTGCTCCTGAAATTTTTTGAAACGTTTATATTGACCAAATTTTACAGCTTCCAATTAAGAATTGGAAGTTTTTGGAGGAAATTATTATATTGGAAGTTAGAATTGAGCACTCTGCACCGTCAGCATGAGTGTTCTGCTCTAAACACATACACTGCTTAGCACTTTGTATAACTCTGTTCATTAAAACATTGAGCACTCTGATAACATGTAGTAGATCAACTGTGGCCTCGGTGGTATAATTGGGTTAAGTCATCAACGATAATCGCAAAGTTTCTGGTTCATGAGGCGTGATACGGAAAAACTTGCTTATCCTGGGATGTGCATAGGTTCCAATTAATGTTTTCAACTTGACGGCAAATATAGTGACTCTTGCACTTTTCCCCGTTTCCAACAATATGAAACACACTGTATAATATTATATCTCATTTTCATTAATATGGCAAAAACATGTCGCTTTTAATGAATATATTGTTACTTCTATTACGTACGTTCAAGTTAAGTATGATAAAGACTTCCTTAATCCTAATAGATCAAATTCAAAATGTACGACGTTTGTACGGTCAGTATTGTACGTCAGAGTGTTTTGTTGGGCGGGTTTAATGTACGTCTACAATTATCCGTCAGCTGACGTCCGTTTCGTCACGTTAAATGACGTCTGAATAAGGTACTTCACATTCAGTTCAACTCAGACGCTCATTTCCCTAAAAATCAAACCTTATATGTACGTATTCGTGTGAACGTCCATATGATGTACCTACTGGGGAGAGACCACTATTTATGATATTTATCGCAAGTTCGGCACATCATACTTGGCCACTAGATATGGGAAATGAGTAAAAACTAATGATTTTAATTATGTAAGTTGTTAAGTTTTATAGGCCATTATCGATTCTTTTATGTAGATTCTTAATTTATTCTCATATTCCCATAACAAGGGGCAAAATATGTGCCAAACTTCCAATGAATATCATGAATAGGTTTCAAAGTTTCAGGAACATTTTCCTCATTAAAACGCGTTAAACCTTTTTAAAAGTACTATGGTTTCATATATGAGGAAACTTTACGACAATTTAAGTATTTAGTATTTTCGATTTACAGACAATTCCACTAAAGAAGAAGGTGCTAAAACAGACAAATTTCATGGA
Organism: Darlingtonia californica; assembly: GCA_032270445.1. Lineage (NCBI taxonomy): Eukaryota > Viridiplantae > Streptophyta > Magnoliopsida > Ericales > Sarraceniaceae > Darlingtonia > Darlingtonia californica. Next base: position 2,744 of record JAUBWS010080021.1, read on the forward strand.
ATTGATTGTAATTTTGCTCTTCTTTTGTTTAGTTGACTTGCTTTAATTGATATCCTTTGTATTAGTTTCCCATGAAAGCCTTTTTGAAAGAAACAGACGACCAACTTCCTACCCCTAGCATCGTGGGTTCTGCTAAGCTCATTCACAGTGTCAAAATACTATAAAATCAACTTTGTCATAATCAAATTATCTACTCATTAAGCAAATTATGTACTAGCAGGCGTTACTGAAGAAACATGGGAGGTAACCTGAATTATGCAAATTAGTAATTTTGTGAGATATTATAATGAATTTTTTAGTAACAAGAAGGCGAATTATAATTCTACGTAAATCATAATGAAAATTGAAAATAAATTATATATAAAAAAGGAAAAATTTGTAATAAATACGCCTCAAACTGATTATCAGTAAGTGTAGCTTGGTCAACTTTATACAGCAAAGATTAAAAGAAAAGTCTGAAAGAATCTTTACCAAGATGAAATGCTTGCTACCGCCATCATCAATGACTGACAACCAAAGAAACCTCTTTGCAGGTATTTATATTATTCTATCGTGCTTCGGTGGTGCAGAAAACATTATATCAATGATATGTTTATCCAGATTGAAAGATACTGCTTCGAACTCAAACACCATCTCGAAATCGTTGATTTTATCTGATACTTTTGTAAGTCTCCTTGGAATGCCATTTGTCTCATTTAGATTCTTGGATGCCAAAGCCTTGGCAAGCTGTAGTGTTGAAGCTACCATGGCATACACAAATGCAATTGGTATCACTACTTCATCATTGACTTTACTTTTACTGTCCTTCGAAAGGTACATTTTGCTTGCAAAAACATCAAAGTATAGCAGTTGGGTGACCAAAAAGCGGATCAGAACAACCTTATTGTCAATATGGTGTCTATCCATTGTTGGGCTTACTACTCGTGTATTTATCCCAGTCATCGGTATGCTCATACTCTCTGTCATTCTAACCTTCACAGCTGTTGGAATGCCAACATTTTATTTTCTAACATTGCGTTTCTTAAAGACCGTGAAAAGGAAAAGATTACCTGCTTTACGTGTTGATGAGCCAGGTCCAAGTAAGTCTGCTGCGGTTGTTACCAAAAACATAAGTAAAGATGTGGAAATAAAAGTAACCAGAAAGGTCATGTTAATTGTTTTGTCCTATTATGTTACCATTTTTCCTTATCTGGCCATTATGATTCCACGCTCTCAAGGACTTCTTGATTCTTACGAAATCTTGATTCAAATAACAATACTGCTATTGGTATTGAATTCCTGCATCAATCCATTCCTTTATTTCATACTGGATCGGCGAATGCGAGGTCAGTTCTTATTCATATTTATGAAGAAAAGAAAAAACAAAGTGGAAGAATGCGCAACCATCACGAAAATTGAAGTGAGCTCAGTAACTGGTTAGTGCCGTAATCATGATGCGAAAATTGACGTTGTTTAGAGTAATGACTTAGCTTATCGACCGCCTGAGGGCGGCGTTTTTCAAGTTTTGTATACCTAACTGTGCGAACGAAAACAAAGATTTTGAAACTTAAGTTGAACCCATATTTCTATACAACTCGGAAATATGGACATAAAATAAAACACAAGAAACGTCGATCAACGCATTCCAACGAAAAAAAACATAAGAAAGTACGTGTTCCACATCAAATAGCCGGACACCATGAGCAACAAAAGTTTGTACGAGAGACCAAATATGGAAGAATGGAGCAGAAAAATCACCTTTCGTAGGCTAAAATAGTTCGGCAAGATGTTAACGCTTCCAGAAGAAACACCGGCTTAAACTGCGTGGAGATATGGTTTAGAGCGGTATGCAAGACAACCAGGGAAGCCAAAGACAACCTGGCTCTCCAGAATAAAAGATGACACCAGAAAGATGAACCTGACGTGAAACGAGACAGAAAATCTTGCGAACGAAAATTTCAATCAATTGGTCAAGGTAGCAAAGCGCTTTGTAAATAATGTATAAAATAGTCGTAATCATAATGTCTTTTGTATGCTTAAGTAATGTAGATCCTCATAACGGAAAAAACCTAATGAAATGAAATGAAAATGATTAGGTAAAATTTGCATTTGTATGCAAACCTTTTTACTTGTACATGGTTTCTCAGAAAAATGTAGCCATAGAAAATCTGTTTAGCAACTTGATAGAAAGTTTTTAGTTTTTTGTTTTTCTTTGAGGTGCTTTTGGTAAATTCTCCTCATAATTTCTGCAATAGGCTACATTGTTCGAGATACCCTGTACATATTGAACACGCTTGTATTTTATGGATTGGTGATAATTTTCCAATCAAAAAGCCTCTGCTAAATAAAACAATTCTACAGTGTGTTTCAAAAAAGTTGCAACAAGAAAAATTATTGCAGTTTTTAAAGTAGCTACTCATATTCTTGTAAATTTTGTATCGGCGTATAGTTTTTTTGATTAGCTTTCAAGCGATGTGACTTTTATGAAAAATGAAGAAGTAGAATGGAAGTTATAAGGGAAAATAAATTTTTAAAGATCAATTACCTCAAGTTTTAATGACTTCACACTTATTGTTAAAACATGTCAAATCTTTACAATTCGTTTTTAACTTTTATGCTTGTTCTGAGGAGCGCAGTTTGGCCGTGAATTTGTCAATATTTCTTATTGTGGCGGAATAAATCAAGCAATAATGATTATTTGTTTCAAAAAATAATTTCTTTTGTGTGACTTCTCAATTGATCTTTAAGAAAATAACGAGATTTCTAAAACACATTTTCCTTCATAAATCTCGTTCTAATTCTTCATTTTTCATAAAAATCACATCTCTTGAATGCTATTAAAAAAGCCTTACGCTAATATAAAATTTATAATTTATTATTATTTTACTTTAACCCTATTCCCCCAGATGAACTTTCTTTTATAACTTTTGAACTAGTTACGAAAACTCAACACAATTTTGAAAGTGTTAACAAAATTCAGTTGTGAATATTGTGGCAAAATTTTCAATTGCTGACGTCAGCCAATCTTGAGATTAGGCATTAATCAGAACCACCTACACTATTATTTTTACCTCCAAATAGATACACCATGGGAAGCGTATTGATAAATAACTTTTTAACGAGAACTAGAAATGTTGTCATAATTTGTCAGTCCACTTACATAAAAATTTACAACAACTTAACAAAGTTCGAAAAAATTTGACATGATGACGTCACTATGACGTCATTATGACGTCATCTTAGTGAAATGTGGCCTAAAACCGCAAATTTTGCAACGTTTAACGAATTCTGACATTTTATTTGGCTTTAATGACGTAGAGGCTAAATATAGCTTTCGAATGAGGGGTCAAACATGTTTTTACAACGTCAAAGTGGGAAATTATGAGTGATTTTAAGTAAAAAAAAATGGCATTTTTCACAAATTTAGCCAAAATTGGCACTTGTTCATAACTTTTGATTCAGTAATGATATTGACTTCAAATTTTGAACAGGTTCTAACAAGTCAATACCCAAAGAGTGGTGTAAATAAAATCAATTTAAAGTTGTGACGTCACATTGGCATTTTCTTACATTTTGGTCATTTTGGCGCTCTCTGTAAACATATTTATGAAAGTTTTGGCGCTTCATTTGAATATATAAATAAACTTCATTGTCTTATTAGTTCTAAACCGAAAGCAAAACAATAGTATCTTTCCTACAAAAAAAGTTATCAAAAATCGAAAACATGCTCTATATTCACCAAAAAATGCTTATGCTGTTGTCAGCATTTTTGGTAATGTTTTGCCCAATTTTTTTTAACATTTCAAAAATTCACATGAAACCCTATGTCTGTGCTAAGTTTTATGTAAATTGGATAAGATTTGAGAATTTTAGGCAGGGGGGGGGGGGGGGGTAACCGCCAACCTTTTAATGTACATGTAACGTAAAATCCCAACTGGAATAGGGTTAAAAACCGTAATAATTTTTCTTGTTGCCACTTTATTGTAACACATTGTATGTTCAAGTTTTATGAGATAACGTCATTCAATTTTGCTTTTTATTGATCGTCAAAGAGTTAATGAGTTTTTTGGAAAGTATTTTCTTTAATTTTTCTTCATCCAGTTTTTATTTTGGAAAGAAAAATACATTATTCGAACGCAGATAAAATGGGCTTCCAAGTGATATAAAAATCATTCCATAAAAAAAGCTAATCCGGTGAAACAAAGAATAATTTCTTTTGTCCAAGTCATAGGACATACCAGAAAATAGAGAATTTCAAAGGATAATTGTCTAATAAAAAATCTCCAATTTATAAGACACAAATCAAACTGAATTATTCAGATTATTGCAAGGCGAAGTACCTTCCCCATCATGTTCATTAAAATATCCTCTAACGTCAAAACCCTGAGACAATTGTAGCGATGATGCAATACGGTAACGACGAGGTAAAAAAGTTAAGGTGTTTATAATCAATCATCAATCGATTTAGTTTTTTGACACGTGTTTAAGATTATAATGAATGAAGTGAATCCCGCAACTGTAAATATCGCTGATCAAAAAAAATTGTAAAAGTCTCATACGAAAACAATTTAATCATAATCTAGAACGTCTAGGAGTTCAAGCCTATGAGGATAGTCTTGTGCGAACATATTCAGAATTTCCTCCAGATCTAGTTCCTTATCAAAGTAAATATTTAGCAATGCAAGACCAGAAAGGCATCTTTGTGACATCGTAGTCCGCAATCTGGTTTTCAACAGCTTCAATCGTGAGATTGAGCGTTCACAGGAATTAGATAATGAAGTTACAACTGGTACCAAACATAGAACTGTTTATATATTTGGATACCACTCCTTTTTTGGTTGGATTTCGGATTTCCGACAACGTTTCGAGGTGGTATCAGGAACACTATGTGTGCGTTTCGCTTCAACTCTTTTTTCCAAAATACTTTCCATTGGTCGGAGCTAGTTTGCACATTTGATGGCTGGGGAAGATCGGACTGGTACTGACTGCAGAATTCAGTGACATAATGCTTCCAGTCACTTTTATTGACGACAACAGGTGGAATAACAATAAGATTTTTCATATGAATGCGATGGGCTGGAGAAAATCGGGACTGCGGTTCATTGGTGATTTGGTTGATGAGAGCGGTATTGTCAGCGCAAGTTTGTAATACTGCATTTGGCTTTAAGCTTCATAATTTGCACGGTGTTTTTGTCTTTCGGCCAACCTGGGTAATGACGGAGGAGCTCCTGATGACTGGTCGGCAAATTCCACAACTCTTTATATCACTCTTCATACTTCTCATCAATTTTATCGCGGCAATCTTGCAAGGTTAAAATAACATTATCTACAGCCTGGTAAACGTCGATTACATCAATTTTGTTTTTTTTTATAGCTCAAATGTTAATGGGTATGTGTATGATAAGACTTTCCGGATAATGACAAGGTGTACAGCAAAAGTAAACGACATTTCCCAGTACAAGCCATCAGCATCTGATTGTGCATCACTTCCGTATGTTCCATCCTTTTTTTCGGCAATGAAGTTCAATGTTGACAAAATTGGAACCATCAATTCTTCAACGCGTTCTAGCCCATCGATACGTTGAATCCATCGAGTTCGACATACATCCAGGAGCGTTGTTTGACGATCTGCAAATATAATCTCTTCAATGGTTTTTAGTAAGAGTTTTGTTTATTGGGGAAAAATGAAAAGAATCACTACAGCGTTTTACTGTGTCCATCATCATCATCTTTACTTCACAAATATTAACACAACTAGCAACTGCCAAATTCATACGATGTGACGAGCAATGAAAATACAATGCTTTAGGGTATTCGGACAATATTTGAGAGCTCACATCAGATTTACATCTGCCATATTACCTGCCCCGTCATACAACTGACCACGTACATCCAAAAGGTCTAAACCAAGCATTTTCATACATCCCTTCAAACTAGCCATCAAATTTTCACAACTGAAATTCTCACAACCAATAAACTCTACATATTCCTCTCGTATTTCACCTTTTCCATAAACAAACCTCAACACAACTGAAAGCTGTTCAGTAAGACTGGAATCGCTAGCCTCGTCTGCAATGATGGAATAATATCAGCTTTCAAAGTATACAGTGGCAGCAGTGAAAGCAGTTATCAAAAAAGAGTGAAGAAGGTGATCGTAACACAAACAATTCAGATATTACTGGTACTGACCAATTCGAACTGATAAGAACTTATCTGGACAAGAAATTCACCGAGCAAAAACAAGAAATTGATTCAAAACTCAAGTCAAAATCAAAGGCTACTGAAGCTGAAAAAACCATGAAGTATAAAGGTAATCAAATTCAGTACGATTTTAACAGAAACCTGGCGGAAGAGCTGGTGGATGTTATAGATCTAGTCAAAGAAGGATCAATATCACGATCTTCCAAAAAGTTAAACCAAATGATACTAGATATCGCTAAACGAAATAAACTTATCAAAATGACAGACCGATCCCCAGCTGGATGGGCTACAGTGGAGGAGTATTTATCCGACGAACTAGCCAGCAATTCGGAAGATGAAAAGAGAATAAAATCTGCAGAGTCGAAGGCACTGGCAAAAAGAAGAATAACGAAAAACGAAAGTCATTTTACCCACCGAGAATTAATCCTTTGAGCAATCAGTATGGAGTACCACCACCACAGCGAATTGGCTTTTCCAGAGAACCAGCGCAACCATCTGGTAGTAAGTTCTACCTTCCACCAAGAGGTCCAAGATTTCCAAGTTCAAAATCAATGTGCAATGGCTGCGGAAAGTCTGGACACCGGAGGAAAGACTGTCCTGGATTCCAACCTCGGCACGAAATATATAATAGATAAGTATTTAACATTTGATAGATTTATATTTAAAGAGCCATATGAACTAAGTTCAAATAAGAAAATTTCTGCTGCTAGGGTAGGCTTAAGGATCATATAGACTTCCAGCGTACCATAGGCTGTAACGAAGTGATTCTAAAAGTTATAGAACATGGCTACACTATACCTTTTATTACTACCCCTGAACCAAAATTTTTTTAAAACAATCAATCTGCTCTAAGGTATTCTGATTTTGTGGAAGAAGCCGTTGTCGATTTTTAAATACAGGCAGAATAAAGGAGGTGGAAAAGGCGCCTTATGTAGTGAATCCTCTTTCTGTTGATACTAAAGTAATAAGGAAAGACTTATTCTGGACCTAAGATATGTGAATCTACATATCTACAAAGATAAAATAAAATTTGAGGACTGGAAAATTGTACAAGATTTAATAGAAAGAAATGGATACCTGTTTAAATTTGACATAAGGCAAGGATATCACCATATAGACATACTGGACGAGCATCAAATATTTCTTGGTTTTTCCTGGGTGTTACAAGGAAAAAAGAGATATTTTCATTTACAGTTTTACCTTTTGGCCTTACTTCAGCTCCTTTTATTTTTACGAAAACAATTAGAGTGTTAATTAAGTATTGGAGGGAGAACCTTATCAAGATAGCTATTTTCATTGATGACGGTATTGGTACAAATAGATTATGAGAAAGCAAAACAACATGCACAATTTGTTAAAACGACACTAAGATTTGCGGGTTTTATTGTGAACGACGAAAAATCTATCTGGGATCCTCAGCTACAATTAATTTGGTTAGGTATTTTCGTTGATCTAACAAAAATGGAATTAATCATACCTGAAAAAAGAATTACCTCAATTGAACTTTCGATAAATGACATCATAAAAAGCCTTCCATATACTACTGCTAGATGTCTCACAATTTTGTGGAAAAATAATTTCAATGAAAATAGTAATGGGAACAATAACTCAACTCAAAACAAGAAGACTGTACAGTGCTATAGTGCAGGCATCCTCGTGGGACGCTACATTGAATTTAAGTAATTATCCTGAAGCCATAGAGGAACTTTTCTTCTGGAAATACAATCTATTAAAATACAATAAAAAGAAATTACATGATTATTTTTTGCCTGCCATTGTGATAAGCTCGGATGCGAGTGGTACGGGCATGGCTGCTTATACAATTTATAATAATGAGAAAATAATTGTTTTTAGCCAGTTTTTATCTGATGAAAAATTTAAAAGCTCTACCTGGAGAGAACTAAGGGCGATTGAATACTCGCTGGAGTCTTTAAAAGAAAAACTGAAAGAGTGTAAAATCTTATGGAAAACCGATAATTTTGCAGTGACAAAAATTATTACAGTAGTAGTCGTAGTCGAAAGCGCAATGAATTTACAACTTATGGCTGAAAATATTTTTGAGATTTCCAGAAACTACAAAATTCTTATAACAGTGTAATGGATCCCTAGAGAACAGTTATCGTTTACTGACAACTTGAGCAGGCTAGTAGACCATGACGACTGGCAAACAAAAGAAACTTTTTTCCCAGTGTTAAATAATTTGTGGGGTTCTTTTACTGTAGACAGATTTCCTGCTGATTACAGTAACAAAACAACACGTTTCTACTCGAAATACTATTGTCCAAATACAGAAGGTGTAAATGCATTGAATTATAGTTGGCAAAATGAAAATAATTTCATCGTTCCCCCAATAAGCCTTGTGGGAAAAATAATAAAACATATGCGTTTTCAAAATGCAAAGGAGTGCTAGTTTTACCATATTGGCCGTCATCATATATTTGGCCTCTTGTTATGTCAGAAAATCAAAAAGCCATTAAAGACAGAAAAAATTTTAACGATCCAAAATTTTGTATAACCCAAGGGAAAAATAAGAATTGTTTTATAGGAAGTGAAAGATTTTTCTCACCTATTATAGCTCTACTGAAGTTGAGCTACTCTACTCTAAAGTTGTTTTACTGATAGAAAAACCAATATTCAACTGGGAAAATATAGAAGATGTTTTAGTTGAAAAAGATAGCCACTGGGCATATACATAAAAATGCTTGAAACGAGAAAAAAGTGCCAAAAAGAAAACACCACTGGATGAAAAATCAGGTAGAAGTGCAAGGAACAGAAAGAATCATTCTGCAATTTTTTTTCTTTTAGACTTCATAAAATTACATCTAGAATTTGATATTGAGATAATAAACTGGCTGCTGAGCTACCAAAATATTTTGCGTGTTCCAGAGAGGGAAATACCCTGATGAGGTACAAGTCGTCATTTAATCAGTGGGCAAAACGGTGCAAAATGTTCAAGGTTGTAAGTGTACCAGCAAAGCCTTCAATGATAGCCCTTTTTATTTTAAGTGCATACAATCCGGCTGGTCAATTGCATAAATTGAGAGTGCCGATCTTTTCATCTGATTGCGAATTATGACAACCCTTGTCGAAACCAAATAGTAACTGAGATGTTAGAGGCTGCGAAAAGAATAATTGAGCATAAGAAAAATAAAAAAGAGCCGTTGACATCAGAACATTTGAAAATGCTCCATGAAAAACTGTCCAAAATTAAGAACCTCTCAAACATGAGAACCTTAGCTGTTTGTATTATCGGTTATGCCGGGCAAAGTTTCCTTTTATCAGTGTCGTGTTTAAAGAGACTCTTTTAATGACGTCACTGTTGACAATGTAGAAAGAGAGAAGAGAGAAGTAAAAAATGAAACAGAAAAAGACATAAAAGATCGTTATACTTTAGATGGAAAATGTCGTTTTCAAGTGATGAAAGTGAAATTTTAACAGAGAGCGACTCTGATTTAACTGTTAGCGAGGATGATTTAGATGAATTAAATCCAGACTTTGAAGATTGGAATATTCAACCGTATCAATTTGAACCTCACAAACAATCTTAATGTTCTTACTAACATGCCAGATATCAAACTGGTGCTCTTGATCTTTTCTTTTTCTCTCGTATTTTTTTTTATCGACTTGTGGCGATCAGTAGTTAGCATATTTACATTTATGTTATTCTTTTTAATTTCATCCACAGGGGCGGATACAGACTCTTCAAACCACCATGTGAAAATCCCGAACTTTTCCGATTTTCTGATTAAATTTCCCCG